>CATIWQ010243967.1:0-42746 GCA_949673415.1 Euphorbia schlechtendalii | reverse complement strand
ATATAAGGTCAGTGATAACACTCGTTTTTGTGAGAGATGTTTTCCAAAAGGTAAAGCTTGTCGTCATCAGTGATCCTACCTGCACCATCTCGGGTCGACTTCTTCACCTTTTTATTTCTTTTCTTTCTTCTCTATTGATATGTCATCCTCATGCGCAACTCAATGTTCTACAAGTTCAAACTTGATTTCACCATCTATTCTACCATAAGTTATCGGTTTGAAGTCAACTTGTGAAGCATGGATAAAACTTGAGAGCTCCTATTCTTTGGGGTCTAGATCTCAATTTCGGGATCTTAAACAATAGTTGCACACTCTAAAGAAAGTACTGAATCGATTGCTAAGTATATGCAATGTGTAAAATTGGTTTTTGATAGACTTTGTTCACTTCAGTATCATGTTTCGATTGAGGATTTTGTAGATGCAATATTGGATAGGTTGAGTGGACCAGGTAGTCCTTATCATCATTTTTGTAGATTATTAGAAGCTCGTATGATTGCTGTCTAGTATGATGATTTTTTTGGTTTGCTTTTAATTGAGGAATGGCAATTACGCAAGGACAAAAGACCTATCGAAGATCTTAATCATGTGTCGGCACATAACTCGACCTCAAAATGCGGTTGGTCAAGGACGGGGGCGAGGTAGACATCAACAGCAGTTATACCAACATCAGCCTTACAGTCAACGGAGTCAATTTGGGTACTCAAGGAATTTTTTTGCTCTTGGCCAACAATCTTACGGTAATCAACAAAATTACCATAATCGATTCTCTAGCCCTGGACTTCTTCGAACACCGCCAAATTATTCTTCAACCACCCAAAAAGCATAATGGATATCTCAACTATAGTTTGTCAAAACTGCAAGGGAATAGGTTAATATTCTATACAATTTCCATCCCCTTCGTAAAACAACCCTCGACCATCACCGTCTTCCAACTTTAGTACTACCCAACCTACTAAACATCCTTGGCTCATGGATAGCGGGGGTGACACATCATCTTACTTCTGAGTTGGGAAACCTTCATCTTCATTTTAAGTATACAGGTCTTGAGGAAGTTCAACTAGGTAATGGTTTCAAACTGTATATGACTTTACATTTGCATCAAGTCTTACATGTTCCAAAATCAAATTCTAATTTAATTTATGTTGGTGCACTAACAAAAGCTAATGATATATTGAATGAGTTTTTTAATGATTACTTTGTTATGAAGGACCTTATTTGTAAACATGTTATACTTCGAAGCCAAAATAAAGATGACCTGTACACTTTGGTGTCTTCATCTCTCTCTAGTTCTTTCTCATGCTACTATATTGGCTACGTGGCAAGAACAACTTGGTCATCATTCCTATCCTACTGTTAGTTGTGTTCTTCATCAAAATAATATTAAGTTTTTAGAACATTCATTGAAGTGTCACTTGTGTCCTGATTGTTTTGGAGATTATAAACTTTTTATGATAATGAAATTAATTCAGTACTAAGTAGACTCTTAATTAAACAATTTTACTTGAGTTTGTTTAAGGGAAAACAACTCAGTTTACTGAGTTTTAATTAAGTTATGGCTTAGACTAAGAAAAGCCGAATATTATTTAGTTTATAAGATATGGACTCAGTAAAGTTGAGTAGCTTTTATTTACTAAAAGCTGAGTTCTTTTAACACTTAGAGAATAAATTGACACATATGACTTTAATGTAGTCTGTGAGAGATGGAATATACCTTTGATGCTTTTCAAGAGAAGAGAAAAGCACTTAAAATAAAGAAGATATTCAAGTGGTCCTCACAATGGAAAGGGTGTTTTTATGGAATGTTGGAGATTCCACTATAATGTCCAAGATAAAAGCCATCTTCTGACATGCACCATTTTTCAGTATTCCGTGCAACTCTTCAATGTCAGCAATCAAACAAATCACAAGCTTCCACATTGCAACTCGCGCGCCTTTCCATCATAACAAAATTGCTTAAAGAAATGAGTTTTTGATGCATCAAGATTAACTGATAATCTCAAGCCTCAAGAATCAAAATCTCTGTCTCTAAACGTCCTTGAATTTGTTTCAAATGGATAAATTCGAAAGTTGTGAAGAGAAGAGAAGAGAAATTGAAGATAAAGTCACGATGAAAGATTTTCAATGGCTACTTCCAAGACCTTTAAGTATAAATAGAATATTGAAGCATGCGTTCAAACTTGGTGAATCATCTCAAATTTTTTGAGAGCTTAAATACTGTCAAAATATTCCCAACATTCAAAAATTTCAAATCAAGCATTATAAGCAAATGTAAATCGATCATTTTGTTTGTTATAGAGAGAATCAATCTTAGGGTTTAATATTGTAAAAGGATTCAATGATTTTTATAAGTTGAAATCCTTAGTTCACGTTTCTTATTCAAATTTGAGTGACAGTTTAAGAAGGGTACCTAAATTGTGGATTGAGAGGTAGTTAGAAAGGAAGGTACTTTCTGTAATCGCTTCTACCCATTTTAAAGGTTTCTCCGCCTAAGGAATGAAGGAAACACTAGTGGATTAAAGCTCGAAGAGGAATTCAGGGCTTAGAGGTAGGCTCAGGGCCGAACCAAGATAAAATCCCAGGTGTCAAAGTTCTTACCTTTATCATCTATCTTTATAGCATCTTGCTCATTCATCATTCTCTCTATCTAATAAGTTTATCTTGAAAAACCAATCCAAGCTGAGTAATGTATTTAGTATAGATTGAAGATAAACTAAGTCAGTGAAGCTGAGTAGTTTATAGTTTTCAGACATGCCCTCAGCACAAGTAACTCAGCAAACATCTAAAAACTAAGCTTGGACAAGATTTTTATAAATCTTAAAAAGAACCAAGTAATTGCATTCACCCCCCCTCTCCTATGTTATTTAAGCAATGTCAGACCAACAAGTGGTATCAAAGCAAGTGCTCAACTTTAACTCATCATCTTTGAGTTAAATATCTTTATGGCTTATAATAATTTTTCTTCCAACTCTAGATAGACTACACTTCTTAAAGAATGAATGTTTATAACAAGGCCTCCACTCTTTGATGGCTAACATTATAAATTTTGAAAAAATTGCATGAAAAAATTTATACAAACACAGAGCATGTAAGCATGGCTAGTTATTGAGCTTGACCCTAGAATTGCCACAATTGTGTGGAATGAGGAAAGTGTTCATGTTGATCCAAAAGACTATGATGACGCTAACCTAAGGCTTCTCAAGGAGAATGTAATAGTCATCAATTACTTACATTATGCGCTAGATCTTACAGAGTTTAACAAGGTCTCAGGTTACAAGACAACGTAAGAAATCTGGAGAAAGCTAGAGATTCTTTATGAGGGGAATGATAAGGTCAAGGAGTCCAAGATCCACCTCATGTTTAGAGAGTATGAACTATTACAGATGGGCGCTAGCGAGGGTATTCAATCCATGAATACCAGGTTCATTAATATCATTAATAAACTTAAGAGATTAGGTGAGGAGTTCACCGAAGAAGAGATGGTGAAGATGATTCTCCGAGTTCTCATTGTTGAGTGGGATGCCAAGAAGAGCACAATCGAAGAGGCTCATGATCTTAAGACCTACAGCTATGATGAGTTGATAGGCACCTTCCTAACTTAAGAGATATCTCTGAGAAAATATAATGATGACTCTAAAAGGAGTAAAGGTAAGGAGAAAGACGGTAGAGCCATTATCCTGAAAGCTAACTCATCAAAGGAATCCACCAGCAGTGATTTGGATGAGCGGATGGCACTTCTGACGAGGTTATTCAAGCTCTTCATGAAGAAGGATGGGAAATTCCCCAAGAAAAAATTGCCTAACAAGACCAAGTTAACTTAGCACCAGCGCGAAGCTAAGGAAGGACCAAAGAAGGAGCACAACAAAGACATAAAATGCTTTGGCTCTGGTGAGAAGGGACATATCCAGTTGTCTTGTCCTAAATTCAAAAATAATAGATTCAAGAAGAGGATCGTCGAGAAAAATGAGGCACTTTTTGCCACTTGGAGCGATTGAGAAGAGTCTTCATCATCTGATGAAGAAGTAACTGATTCTGCTAACTCTTCTTGATGGCAATGGAGAATGAAAGGGGTAATAGATCTACATCTGCTTCCAAAAGCAACTCATCCACTGTCGACTCTGAAGTTGAGTGTAACGAAGGGAAAAACCATCAAACTAAGGTACATCCTAAAATCCCTTTGTCAATTTGTAGAGTTCGCCCAAGTACTCTTTGATGTAATTAAGTTGACTAATAAGTTTGGCAAAAACATCAAAGAGCTAGTGAGGAGAAATGAAGATCGAGAAGACACAATTGCTTCCTTATCTCTTGATATCCGCTTTCTTCAAGAAAAAGTTGAATATCATGAATGTCAGAATAGCAAGCTCACTAAGCAATTAGATGAGTTGACTACTGAGATAACAACTTTAAAGTAGAAAAGGTTTCCTCCTCCAGCCAACAGTCCAACTTCGAGTAACCAAACTCGCAATTATAAGAGGAAGAATTCCTCTTAAAAGAAGAAAGCAAGCCAGCCCAAAGCAAAAGCGATATGTGGCTTTTGTGGCAAAGTTGGACATGCCATAGTAATGTGTAAGCATAAAAATGGTTATTATGACGAGTATGACTGAACTAATCTAAGCATTGCTAATAAGGGAGGACCTAGCTTAAAAGCATGGGTCCCTAAGAAAATGTAATTGTTTTACAATTGAGCCTAAGATCCACTAATGATATTAGAATGTAGTATTTGGATAGTAGATGCTCTAGGCATATGATGGGAGATCAAAGCCAATCCATCTCATTTGAGCGTAAAAGAAATGGAAGTTTAAGTTTCGAAGATAATAAAAAAGGGAAGATTGTTGGATGTGGCACTGTTTGTGTTTCTCCTTCAATTGAAAAGGTGTCGCTAGTCAAAGGACTAATTTTAACTTGATTAGGGTAGCCCAGCTTTATGATAAAGGTAGAAAGGTTACATTCGACTAAACAGGTTGCTCAATTATTGACTATAAGATTGACTTAACTATACTCTTTGCTCTTAGAATTAATAATGTGTATATATGATTGATTAATCCCTAGGCTCCACTAATGTTTGCCTTATAACTAAGGAGGATAATTTGTAGCTTTGGCACAAAAGTTTGGGTCATATAAATATAAACATTCTATCTAATTAGCCAAAAAGCACCTAGTCATTGGTTCACCCAGTAATAGCTTTGAGAAATATAGACTTTTCTTAGCTTGGTAAGCAAGTTAAAAATTCATTTAGGTCTATAAACAATGTAGTAACAAAGATACCGTTGGAGCTCCTCCACCTATATCTATTTGGTCATGTTCAACCTATGAGCATGGGTGGAAAAATATTTTTCATGGGTGGTTGTGGATGAGTTCACGAGATTCACTTGGGTAGTCTTGTTGAGTAGCAAAGATAAAACCTTTGAGTCTTTTTTCAAACTTAGTAATCGAATGATGAATGAACTAGGAACTAAAATTAGTAGAATCTGAAGTGATCATGGAAATGAATTTGAGAACTTTCATTTCAAAGAATTCTATACAGTGCATGGCATTGACCACAACTTTTTAGCTCCTTATACTCCGCAACAAAATGGGGTTGTAGAAAGGAAGAACAAAACTATAGATGAAGTGGCTCGGTCTGTTAGACATGGTGTATGCCCTAGAGGCAATTAGGGTGATATATCTTTATTAGCTATAATGGACAAACAGTTTCAGATTATTGTTAATAATAATTAAGGCATCTTAATTGCTTATTAGTGTTTTAATTAATTCATGTATCTCTCTGGTATCATATATGTATAATATTAAATATGTATATGCGCATTGATTAGACAAAGTCCGTGACTACTTCATAGCGTAAAGCGCAAGACATAGTGGTAGCCATGTGGTTTGAGAACTGAACATAAGTATTACTATGAATAGTCTAAATATCCATAGTCATAGTTTCATTGAGACTGGACATCAATGGAGTGGACAGACTAGCAGGCGTAGGCTAACTCATTGGATTCGATCCAAGTGGCTGATCTCATGAGCAAAAGGTGGTACTGATAAGTGTATTATTACACTTAATATCATGACATTTTCAAACATAAAACGATATGGTTTTGTTTCATTTTATACTTCATATAAAAGATTTCACATGGTATGTAGTTGTTTTTTATACAAATCCAGGTATTAGGTAAATCTTGGAGGTAAAATTATTAAAGTTGGAAATCTGTGCAAAAAGTGGGAAAAAGGTGCAAAAAGATGCATGGAACTTAAGGGAGTGGCAAAGGATTGAACATGTCAAAGATCGGTAGAAATTGCAAAGAAGAATCATGTAAAAAAGGCATGTTATGATCGTGATGCATATATCGCGGTTGCGACTTGTTAACCTTCACAACAGAAACTTTCCAACCAAATATTCATGATCACGACCGTAATGGATTTTGGTCAACACTTCTCTTCTTTCAACCGCCGGATAAGAACGATCAACCGCCATCAACTACCAACTGCAAAGACACCTTTTAGAACTCAACCAATCATGAAAAGGTGCCTTACCATTGTGGATGATGATGAATCTTTGCATCCAATCATATTGAAGTAATGCAACTCTTCGCCAATGGACAAGACTCTTCTTTTGGATAGACGCAACCCTTCACACTCTATAAATAGGGTTCAAAACTCAACAATTTCATGGTGGATGGTTATGGCATGATTAGAAGGTATTCAATGATAGTGTGCGTGTATAGATAAAGAGTGTAATATCTAGATTTTGCTACTTTCAAAGTCTTAACTAGAAAAATGTATAGGTGATTCGAATCCTATTTCGACTACTATTTTTCTACACAAATTTGAGCTTTTGTTGTATGAGTGTAATTGCAAAGAAATTATCAATAAAAGTTTTCATTCTTCAACATTCTTTTATTCAAAATTCACAAAGAATAACATCCTAGCGAAGGTTCTGTACGAGTCGAGACAGAATTCAAAGTAGATGCAAGAATTGCGGGAATTGACGACTCCCATTAAAGAGTGAATACATTTTGATCAACTTTAGCTTTCACTTGCATACCTTTGTAACTTTACTTTATTTTCTGCTTATACTTTCTATTTCGAAGTTTACGATATATCTATGTGTCATAATGAGTAATTCGTTTTGCGTCATTTATATTAATCAAGTTATATGTTTTCGAGTTAACTTTAAGAGTGATTTTGGGGTTAACAAGATTATGTATAATTGTTGGATCTGTTATTATAACGCTGTTTAATGAGCCAACATTTTTGGAGTGGTAACTTGCTAAATAATGCTATGTGATAGCGACCCATACTAAGCATAATAATATAGTTATCTAGGTTCTTAAAATGTCATAATTTGTTTACTCTAGATTTAGAAAAGTCATCTCATATGTTGCTCCACGGTGAATTATTGAATATTAGGGCATCTGGAACCTTATTTGTTGAAGTTATCCAGTGGACAAAATATTCTTGATTATTTTGCATGTTTTTCTCTATTAAACTTGTTCGTAGGAATATCTCTATATTTTATATCTTCTCTAGTCTGTTCATACATCTATCCATTAATCCTTCTATCATCCAAACCCCTCCAATATAAATTCCATATTTTCATTTACCCCGTAACTCTAGTTTGTGTTTAGATTTGAATTCCTTCCTTGTGGGATCGATATCTTTTAAAACTACATCGAAATTGTATGCTTGTAGTGGTCACCATTTTTCTATTTTGATAAGCGGTATTGACAACACCTGTTCATATATTGAACTTTTATCTTATCGGTAGAAAAGTGGGGAACAAGGTTTTTGGCATCATCACCAAATATAAGCCCTCAAAATAAATAGTGTTAAAACCTTGCGATCAAGTTTTTTGGCACCGTCGCCGAGGAAGGCAAGTGCTTTCTAGAGATCAAATACTGGAGACTATGATACTAAGTCTAAAAATTATTGAAATAGAAGGATTAAAGGTCACGATCGCGACTATAGATCGCGCTTGTGAATTTATACAACAAAACCTTCTATTCCTATTTTGATGGAAATCACGATCACTACAAGCCTTCGCGATGGTGACACGGGCCCCAGATTCTCCTTCACAATAAACAGATTTACTCTTTTCTTTTCCTTTCTTTTCTAAATTTTAAACTGGTGTTTGTTTTTCATGTTTTCATTTTTAGTTAAATCTCTCACAATGAGGATATTTGTGTTCTTTAGTGTGGGGAGGCATTTGTAAAAAAATCCCAAAAATCCAAAAAAATCAAATAAATTAAAAAAATCGAAGAATTTGAAAATTTTTCTTCATTTTGTGTTAATTATACATTATCCATACCTATACTATACTAACATATGTTCCAAGGTTATTGTGAGTGTTAGGTATTTCAAGCTTGATGTTAGTGCATATTTCAAACAAAGTGTTTCGAGTATGACCACACGTTGAGAGTGTGACCGTTTTCGTACAAAATTTCGCATTTGGCAAGGATGAGTTGTGAGTAACATTCAATAGCAACATTCCAAGTAAGTTTCGATATATATTTCAATGCAACATGAATTAGTATAAGTTATATAGTTTTAGTTTAATGCTACCGATAAGTTTAAGTGGAGTAATATCTAGTAGTGTTCATACCATGAGTTTTATATGCTATTCTCGAATAAGTCCTATAAGTATTGAGTGTGTTTAAATTATTGGGAAACTATATCCATAATACTTTGAAAGTAATCAATAAAGAATGAGGGTATTAAGAGAAAAATCAAAAGAAAGAGAGGATAACCAATGAGTTATGCAAAATGTGAGGAATGGTACGGAGTAGAAATTGCAACCATTCAATGAATGAAAAAAGAAAAGAAAGCATAGCATGAAAAATGGATGCAAAGTATAAAGTACTTCAAAAAACATACACTTAAAAGAAAAAAAATGAGAGAAAGTGGAATGGAGCATAAAATGCAACCACTAAAAAAAGGGGAGAGTGGTATGGAGTATAAAATGCAACCATTAAGAGTGTTTTTAGCATCCTAGGTTACCTAAAAATGCCTTCAGATCAAACTTTCTAAAGTGAGCTCCTTTTATCCTTTATACTTTATACTATACTTGAGAGAAGGAAATTTTTGAGTAAGCATATAACACTTACATGAAGACGCAATTCGGTTGACCCTCCATTAAGAGCAAAGGTATGCAACTAGACTATATAAATTGCACATTACTAATTTGTAGGAAATTTCAAACCTTTACTTGAATCTTATGCAACATGGGAATGTGGTACTCACTACAATAGTATTTCGCCAAATGAGATACAAACTTGAATACTAATTTATATACTTCTATTATGTTTACCTTGAGGACAAGGCAAAAGTTAAGTGTGGGGGTTGTGATAAGTGTATAGTTACACTTATTATCAGGACATTTTCAAACATAAAACGATATGGTTTTTTTTCATTTTATACTTCATATAAAAGATTCCACATGGTATGTAGTTATTTTTTATGCAAATGCAGGTACTAGGTAAATCTTGGAAGTAAAATGATTAAAGTTGGAAATCTATACAAAAAGGGTGAAAAATGTGCAAAAAGATGTGTGGAACTTAAGGGATTGGCAAAGGATCGAAGATGTCAAAGATTGGTAGAATTAGCAAAGAAGAATCATGTGAAAAAGGCATGTCACAATCGTGAAACATATATCACGGTCATGACTTGTTAACCTTCACATCAGAAAGTTACCCACCAAGTATTCATGATCGTGACATATATTCGCGATCATGACCTTGACGGTTTTTGGTTAACTCTTCTCTTCTTTCAACCGTCGGATAAGAACGATCAACCACCATCAACTACCAACCGAAAAGACACCTTTTGGAAGTCAATCAGTCATGAAAAGGTGCCTTTCCATTGTGGATGAGGATGAATCTTTGCATCCAATCATATTGAAGTGATGTAACTCTTCGCCAATGGACACGACTCTTTGTTTGGATAGACGCAACCCTTCACACTCTATAAATAGGGTTCAAAACTCAAACAAATTTCATGGTGCATGGTTATGGCATGATTAGAAGGCATTGAATGATAGTGTGCATGTATAGATAAAGAGTGTAATATCTAGATTTTGCTACGTTCAAAGTCTTGGTGAGAAAAATGTATAAGTGATTTGATTCCTATTTCGATCTCTATATTTCTACACAAATTCGAGCGTTTGTTGTATGAGTGTAATTGCAAAGCACTTATCAATAAAAGTTTTCGTTCTTCAACATTCTTTTATTCAAAATTCACAAAGAATAGTATCCTAGAGGAGGTTCTGTACGAGCTGAGACCGAATTCAAAGTAGACGCAAGAATTGCAGGAATTGATGACCCCTATTAAAGAGTGGATATGAATTGATCAACTTTAGCTTTCACTTGCATACCTTACAACTTTACTTTGTTTTTTCCTTATACTTTCTATTTTGAAGTTTATGATATGTCTATTTTTCATAACGAGTAATTCATTTTGCATAATTTATATTAATCAAGTTATATACTTTCCAGTTAACTTTAAGAGTGATTTTGGGGTTAACAAGATTGTGTATAATCACTGGATCTTTGATTATAACGCTGTTTAGTGAGCCAATATTTTTGGAGTGGTAACTTGCTAAATATGACTATGTGAGAGCGACTCGTACTAAGCATAGTAATATAGTTATCCAGGTTCTTATAAGTATCATAATTCGTTTACTCTAAATTTAGAAAAGTCATCTCATGTGTTGCTCTGCGATGAATTATTGAATATTAGGGCGTTTAGAACCTTATTTGCTGAAGTTATCTAGTGTACGAAATATTATTGATGATTTTGCATGTTTTTCTCTATTAAACTTGTTCGTAGGAATATCTCTATATTTTACATCTTCTCTAATTTATTCATACATCTATCTATTCATCCATCTATCATCCAAACCCCTCCAATATAAATTCCATATTTTCGTTTACCTCGTAACTCTAGTTGATCTTTAGAATCGAATTCCTTCCCTGTGGGATCGATATCTTTTAAAACTATATCAAAACTATATACTTGCAGTGGTCACCATTTTTCTATTTTGATAAGTGGTATTGACAATACCTGTTCATATTTTGAACTTTTATCTTATAGGTAGAAAAGTGGGGAACAAGGTTTTTGGCATCATCACCGAATATAAGCCCTCAAAATAAATAGAGTCAAAACCTTGCGATCAGGTACCTTTAGTTAACACATGAAATGTATTCGGGTAATACATTGGAGACCGCTATAAGACAGACACTCAAAAATAACTATATCCATGTGTTGGTGTCATGTCTTATTGCAGTAGGAGTACATGTATCCTCAAACCTGAGATATTGGTTACCATTTGTAGGAGTTGTTATACTTTGGGTCATACTTATTCATACCCTAGAGATCAAGATGACATGGGTGATTATGGGTATAATGATGATCACATGATGGTAAGCTGAGTAGTCAAGATGGGATCCATCGCTCCTGATATAGTGATATAGTGGGAGATGTACCTTAGGGCCCCTTGTTGAAGTGGCACACTCATAAACCTTTGATTAGAGTATAAGATTGATAGAACGGGTTTCTAATCAATCTTGATACATAATGGCTGAGTGGTGTTCTTCGTGAACAAGTCTTATTCCAGGATAACTATGACTATTACATGAGCTGACACTTAATTCGAGCTCAATAAACTGGATGGTACTTAGCCTGATGGAAGGAGTGTATTGTATTGGTTACTACTGCAGAAACGGATCAAGTCACATTGTTAAGAAATCAAGATTAGATAATGAGAAATTATCATACTTATGGCACTGTCGTCTAGGCCGTATAAATGAGAATCATTTAACTAAGTTACACAAATGTGGAGACTTAGGCCCAATGGAATGGGAATCCTATGGTGCATTCGAACCTTCTTTAAGAGGGAAGATGACTAAGAAAGCTTTCAAAGGAAAGGGTCACCGTACCACTAGTACTTTAGAAATAATACTTTCTGATGTATTTTGGCCAATGAGTGTTAAGATACATGAGTGTTTCATCTACTTCATAACCTTTATCGATGATTACTAGCTATATGGTTATTTATACCTTATGAGGAACAAGTCTGTGAGTTTTGAGAAAGTTTAAGAGTTCAATAACAAAGTAGAGAATCAGCTTGGGAAAAGTATCAAGACCCTTTGATCTGATCGAGGTGGTGAATACTTAAGCCAGGAGTATAATTGTATTTTATCCCAGTGGACACCTCCTTATACACCTGAACATAATGGAGTGTGAAAAAGGAGAAACCAAACCCTACTCGATATGGTTCGATCCATGATGGGCCAAGCAAAACTTAGCAGATCCTTTTGGGGATATGCACTTGAGAGCGTAGTTTATATTCTAAACAGAGTGCCCTCTAAATCAGTTGATCAAACTCCATATTAATTATGGTATGGTAAGAAACCCGCTCTTTCTCACCTGAGAGTTTGTGGATGTCCTTCTTATGTAAAGAGGATGAGTTCAGATAAGCTGGGTGCTAAGTATGATAGGTGTCTGTTTGTAGGTTACCCTAAGGATACTGTAGGGTATACCTTCTTTGATCCCAATGAACAAAATGTCTTTGTATCCAGAATTGTTCAATTCCTTGAGCAGGAGCATATACTTGCAAAAGCTAGTGGGAGCAATCTTGACTTTGGCACTCAAGAAGATCAAATAGACAATCAACTGATTATACCTACACCTGTTACACAAGATAATGTAAGCATGGAATAGCCTACTATAACACCGACATTGCGTACATTAGGCCAGGCTCCAATCACTCCTGAGCGATACTGGTTTCTCATCACTAGTGATAAACATCTCTTCCTTATGGAAAATGACGAGCCTAGGACTTACAAGGAGCCAATGGTAGGCTCAGAATTTGACAAATGGCTTACAGCTATGAGGTTGGAGATTGACTCCATGTAGGAAAATCAAGTCTGGAGCTTGATTGATGCTCCAAGTGGGATTAGACTCATAGGATGCAAGTGGGTTTTCAAGAAGAAAACTGACATGGACGATAACATAGTTACCTATAAAGCAAGGTTTGTTGCAAAAGGGTACAGTAAAAAAAGAAGGCATTGGCTATGATGAAACCTTTTCATCGGTGGCCATGCTAAAGTTTGTCAAAATACTCCTTGCCATCACCACTCATTATGATTATGAAATTTGGCAAATGGATGTGAAGACAGCATTCCCTAATGGAATCTGGATAGGGATGTGTTTATGGCGCAACCTGAGGGTTTTACATCCAATGATGGCTCAAAGGTATGCAAGTTGTAGCAGTCCATTTATGGACTAATGAAAGCATCAAGGAGTTGGAATATTAGGTTTGATGAAACAATCCAAGAAATTGGTTTTGTGTCAAACACTAATGTGCCTTGTGTATATAAGAAGGCTAGTGGGAGTGCGATCATTTTCCTTGTATTATATGTCGATGACATATTACTGATAGGAAACAATATTCCTTTTCTGCAGACAATTAACTTATGGTTGTCAAAGAAGTTCTCCATGAAAGACCTTGGAGAAGCAACTTTTATACTTGGTATAAAGAGCTATCGAGATAGATCTAGAAGGCTGCTAGGTCTTTAGCAAAGTACATACATAGAAAAGGTTTTGGCTAGATTTAACCTTGAGCAATCAAGAAAGGGTTATCTCCTAATGTCTCATGGGACCTTTCTAAATCTGAGTATCTGAGAACGCAAGAGGAGAGACTACCATGAATGGAATACCCTATGCCTTAGTGATTGGCTCCATCATGTATGCTATGGTATGCACTCAGCCTAACGTTTCAATCATTGGATGGCCGTTAAAACTATCCTTAAGTACTTACGTAGGACTAAGGATATGATTTTAGTATATGGAGAAGGTGATCTGACTTTGAAGGGATACACCAACAGGGATGATTACAAGTCTCAGTTAGGATATATGTTTATGTTAAACGAAGGGTAGTTGTTTGAAAAGTTTCAAAAAGGATACGACTGCCGATTCAACAATAAAATCTAAGTATTTAACTACTTCTAAAGCACCTAATCAAGCCATCTAGCTTAAGGGATTTATTAGTAATCTCGGTGTGGTGTCCAACATTGTAAATCCAATAGCAGTTTATTGTGATAACAATGGGGCTATTGCTCAAGCAAAGGAACCACAGTCTCGTTAAAGAAATAGACATGTACTTAGAAAGTACCATCTCATCAAGAGATAGTAGCCAGAAAAGATATAGATTTAGAATACATCCCAACGGATTAGAATCTAGTGGATGTGATAACTAAGCCATTGACTCAAGTTAAATAGGACCAACATGTTAACGAGTATGGCATGAAGAACATGGGTAATTGGTTGTAGTGTAAGTGGGAGATTGTTACACATGATGATGCCCTAGAGGCAATTAGAGCAATATATCTTTATTAGCTATAATGTACAAATGGTTTCAGATTATTATTAATAACAATTAAGGCATATTTGTTACTTGTAAGTGCTTTTAATTAATTCATGCATCTCACTAGTATCATATATGTATAACATTAAATATGTATATACGCATTGATGAGACATAGTTTGTGACTACTTCATAGCAGAAAAGTACCAGCACATAGTGGTAGCTATGTGGTGTGAGAACTGTACATACATTTTATTATGGATAGTCTAAATATCCCTAGTTATAGTTTCATTAAGACTGGACATCAATGGAGTGGACAGACTATCATGTGTAGGCTTACTCCTTGAATTAGATCCAAGCAACTAATCTCATGAGCTGAAGATGGTACCTTGAGTTAACACATGAATGTATTCGGGTAATACATTGGAGACCGCTATAAGACAGACACTCGGAAATAACTATATCCATGTGTGTTTGTGTCATGTCTTATTGCAATAGCAGTACGAGTATCCTCAAACCTAAGATACTAGTTACCTTGTGTAGGAGTTGCTATACTTTGGGTCATACTTATTCATACCCTTGTGATCAGGATGACTCGGGTGATTACGGGTATAGTGATTATCACATGTTGGTAAGTCGAGTAATCAAGATGGGATCCATCGCTCTTGATATAGTAATATAGTGGGAGATGTACCTTAGGGCCCCTTATTGAAGTGACACACTCATAAACCTCTGATTAGAATATAAGATTGATAGAACGAGTTTCTAGTCAATCTTGATACATAATGGTTGAGTTGTGTTTTTCGTCAACAAGTCTAATTCCAGGATAGCTACTGCTATTACATGAGTTGCAACTTAATCCAAGCTTAATAAACTGGATGGTACTTAAACTAATAAAAAGAGTGTATTGTATTGGTTACCACTGCAGAACAAGATCAAGTCAAGCACATGATGTTTCAAGTATGGAGGGATCATACGCCTTTCCTAAAAATCCCATTTGATCGTCTAGAGCTATTGGGTTCCCTATTGGTCTAGAAAACTGAGCCTAAAGGTTCCCGGATGGGAAGCCAAGTTTAGGTTAACCTCTAACGGCTCAATATGTTGGGATCCTATGAGGTCACACACTTTGGATCTTTATCGAACTAACTAAAGAACCTATAGACTGGGTCTATGCTGAGAATATCTAGTTGTCGAATTCATTGGTTACACCGAATTAATAATTAAATGGAATAAAGAGAAAATAGGGAAAATGCACAGAGAAGACCAAGGGAATTTTTTCCATTGCGAGTGGGCCCCAAACAAACACAAGTTATTCAGAGTGGGGCTTGCATGAAACCCCGCGTGCGCTAACGGGCTGTAGGCCCGCAAGCACTTCCCAAAGCAGTGCTTTCATGGGCCTGCCATGCAATCCTACTTGCAAGCAGAGCGTGGTTTGCATGCAAGCCCAGCTTGTGGAGTGGCTAACCCGGATGTGGGATGGGAATATTTCCATCCCACATAATGTTTAGGGGGAGTCTAACATTCCCCCTTTTCCCTATATATAGGCCTCTAGTTCCTCTTTATTCATCACTTCAGCTCAGCTTTTCTCTCTGAGTTTGACATCTCTTTCTTCATTCATTTCACGAGATGCTTTCACAAGTTTCTCCAAACAACGAAGAATTCTTTTAAAGGCTCTTTCTAATTAAACTGAACCTTCGCGGTTTTATTTTTGGGTTGTTCTTCAATCAGTCTAGCAGCTGCTGTCTACTAACGGGTTCTACCTCAATGAGATTTTGGTGGGTGAAGATCTGTGTGGATCATTCATAGAGGCTATCCTAGTTTGGAGGCTCGTGCTAATGAAGTTTTACCGAATTGCTCTAAGAGAACTCCACATCTAAAAGAAAGAGAAGCATGCATTAACTGGTAATATTCTAAACTTAGATGCTAGGTTTCTTTTATATGCTTTATAAACCTAAAAACATCTATGGAACATTTTAACTTAGATTATATCAATCATGGAATGCTTAGGAGATCCTTAGGTTAATTTTAATATTTGAAATTCTGCCTTGCAACATTTGCATATTCAATTATTGTCTTGATTAACCAGCACGATCCATGCTGAGTGATAACAATCTACCAAAGTACTTTTGGGAAGAACCTGTTAACACAGCATGTTATCTCTTGAATCCGATTTTAATTCTCCCAATTCTTGAGAAGACACCCTATGAGCTTTGGCAAGGATGCAAGTTTGAGATCGGTCATCTCATATCATTTGGCTGTAGGTGCTTCATTCTTAACACTAAGGAGCAGCTAGGAAAGTTTAATCCAAAGGCTGATGAAGGTATCTTTCTAGGTTACTCAATTAACAATAGGGTATATAGAATATATGTCAGGAGGACAGACTTATTAGAGGAGTCTATGCATGTAGATTTCAATGAAACTAAAAATGCAGATAGACGACCATCTAAGGAAGATAAATGACTAAACCAGCCAGAAAATCAACTCAGCATGCCACTCTCTGTACTTACTAACCCAGGAAAAGAACTTAGAGCTGAGGATGTTAAAGTTGACGATGATCTTTCAATCAATTTCAACGAAGGAGAAGATCAAGTGTAGCCTTAACAACTCAGCACAAAGACTCCCATTGTAGATCAAAATCTTCCAAGAGATTAGGACTCATCATAATCACCCTCTCGAGAGTATTATTGATGATGTTCATAATCCTGTGATGGCATGAGGTTAGCTCAGCAGAATGATAAGCTATCTAGTTTTCATCTTATTGATTGAAACCAAGAAGTTCGAACATGTAGAAGGAGATTACTATTGGATGATCGTGATGCAAGAAGAATTAGATTAGTTCAAACACAATGATGTTTGGGATCTAGTTCCAAAGCCCAAAGGAAAATCATTTATCAATACTAATTGGGTTTTCAAGAAAAAGCTTGATGAAGATGGTGTTGTTCTAAAAAATAAGGCCAAGCTTTTTGCTCAAGGTTACAGTTACCAAGAAGGCATAGATTATGATGAAACATATGCTCCTGTAGCTTAGCTTGAAGCTATCAGGATTTTGTGTGCTTTTGTATCTCATACGAATTTTAAATTATTTCCAATGGATGTTAAAAGTGCATTCCTGAATGGCTTCATTCAAGAGGAAGTATATGTACGCCAGCCTCCAGTCTTTGAAGATCCGAAAAATCTTGAGCATGTTTTCAAACTAAAGAAAGATCTCTATGGATTGAAGCAGGCTATTAGAGCTTAGTATGAGAGGTTGACACATTTCCTTATCAGCAAAGGCTATGAAAGGGGGAAAGCAGATACGACTCTATTTATCTGGTGAAAGAAGGGAGATGTGTTGCTTGTCCAAATTTATGTGAATGACTTCATCTTTGGAGCAACCGATGATGGGAGAGCTCAAATTTTTCCTTGGACTACAAATCCTGCAAAGTGAAGATGGAATCTTCATCAGCTAAGAAAAGTATTCCAAAGAATCCTGAAGATGTTTGATATAGAACATTCGAAGCTAATGTCCACTCCCATGGAAACTGACACAATTTTGAGTAAGGATGAAGCTGGTAAGCATGTAGATAGCAAGTTCTACAAAGGTATTATTGTTTTTCTCCTCTACTTAACTACTAGTAAGCCTGATATTCAATATTCAGTGTGCTATATCACACATTATCAAGATGACCCCAGAGAATCTCACTTAGCAATTATTAAGAGAATTCTCCATTTCTTGCAAGGTTCTATTGATGCGGTTCTATGGTATCCCAACAGCTTAGATTCCACTCCTAGGGGATTCACAGATTCTTACTACAGCGTAGATAAGCTCTAAAGGAAAAGTACCATAGGAGGATGCCATTTCCTTGGAGAATTCCTTGTCTCATGGTAAAACAAGAAGCAAACTTTAGTTGCACTAAGTACAGCTAAAGCTTGGTACATGGTGGTATGAAGTTGTGTAGCACACTTGCTTTGGATTAAGCAGCTACTGGAGGATTATGGTATAAAATCAAAAATGCCTTGAAGTTTTATGTGGTAACAAAAGCGCAATTGACCTATCCAAGAATCCGGTTCAATTTAAAACATCACTTCGTAAGGGATCATGTGCTAAGGGGAGATGTCTAATTGGAGTGTGTTCCTTCAGAATAACAAAGTGCTGATATATTCACCAAACCATTAGCAAAATAGCAATTCAATGTTTTTTGGCAGCTAATTGGAATGGCAAACCCCATGTAAAAAAAATTCAACAAATTTGGCTAAGTGTTGATAATCAAGTCTCAACTCAACCAAACGAGGTAACAAGTATTTAACACCATTTATATTTTAAAGTAACGCTATGAGATTTAGTTTCACGATTAAAACTCAAAAGCTACTCTATCCAAAGGGTGTTTTTGTATTGGAATTGTTTGAAATCAATACTCACTATTTTACTATGTTGGTTAAATCCCTGTCAATCTCAGCGTTCATTTTCATCTAGTGTTGTGCAAGCACCACATATCATCTGCAAGTTGAAAAGCATATAAAAGAGGCCATATGGTGGAGAGAGAGAGAGAGAGGATTACTTGCATTTCTGAAAGTTCAATTGCTTATGCAAAATAACCCTAATTTCTCTCTTCTATCAAAAACTCTCTCATGTGAAAATGGCAAACACAAGAAAAATTCTAAAGGTCCAAGGAGTATCAAAGAGGAAATGATTGTGCACATCAATGGTTATACAGAGAAGATCATTTTCCCCCATGGAACTGTATTCACTAAGATCGATTGGCCTGAGAATTAAAACTTTGGCCCAGTGCTCGAAGTGGACTATGAAGGATTGCTAAAGAACAAATTCCTTCACAAAGTCATCAAGCAGTACAATCTCATTCAATTTATGCTGTTGGAAGGGCCAGCCATCAAAAGCTTGATTCACAGCTTCTATAGAAACCTCTACTCCATCCAGGGGTACAATGATGTGTAGATGGTAGAAATCAACAATACTTCCCACCTAATATGTACAAAGCTGGTGGGCAATCTTCTCAACATGCCATTAAAGGGAACTTCTCCAAGAAGAAACAGAGATGAAGAACTTGTTACTTTCCCAAAGGATTGGGAACTCCCCGCTACTATGGATCTGGAGAAATATCAGTGTCAACAATGAGGTGGGAGGCAAGAGGTTGCCATGAAATACTTGTGAAGATAATCCTGCCTAAGACTGGGTCTTTAAGCAGTTGCACGTACTTTGAGAGGTGTGCAGTCTACCATATGGTAGAAGGTAAATAACTTACCTAGCCAGTGTTGATCCTTCATCACTTGACCAAAGTTACTACCATCTACCATTACGGTTATTTGATCACCACCCTCATGAAGACCGTGAGGATGGATATCACATCCATTGTAGATGGACTGTTAGCTACTGATAAGTTTAATAGTTTGTTCACAAGATTCGGCTATATATCAATGGTGCCAAAAACTTGTTCATAAAAAAGTATAGGTGTTGTCAGTACCTCTTATCAAATAGAAAAATGATGATAACTGCAAGTATATAGTTGCGATGTAGTTTTAAAAGATATCGAATCTAGAGGGAAGGAACCAAGTCCAAAGATCAATAAGGAAGATAGAATAATGAAAATAAAATAGATTTGATATTTTGGATAGGAGGGTTAGAATGAAGAATGAGTAAATATAGATATGAAAGATTAGATAATCTAAATATATAAATTTTCCCTACGAAATAAGGATAATAGAGAAAACATGCAAGTTCAACAAAGATGTTACGATTCACTATGCTTAGTACGGGTCGCTCTCACTTAGCCACATTTAGCAAGTTACCATTCCAAAAATGTTGGCTCACTAAACAACATTATATCACAGATCAAGTGATTATACATGATATTGTTAACACCGAAACTACTCTTAAAATTAACTCCAACGCATATAACTTGATTAATGTAAAAGACTTAACACAAAATACGCATTATGATACATAGACACATCATAAAATTTGAAATAGAAAGTATAAGTAGAAAGCAAAGCAAAGTTGTAAGGTATGCAAGTGAAAGCTAAAGTTGATCAAACCGTATCCACTCTTTAATGGGAGTCTTCAATTCTTGCAATTCCTGCATCTGCTTTGAATTCGGTCTCGGCCCGTACAGAACCTCTGCTAGGATGCTATTCTTTGTGAATATTGAACAAATGAATATTGAAGAATGAAAACTTTTATTGATAATTGATTTGCAAGTACACTTATACAACAATCGCTCGAGAATATAGAGAAATCTAGTGATCGAAATAAGGATTCGAATCACTTAAACATTTTCTTGCTTACACTTATGAATGTAGCGAATTCTTAATCTATACACACACTATATTTCTCTCATGCACTCTAATATTTTCCCTCTTTCTCACTGCACGAAATTGTAAGGTGAGCCCTATTTATAGAGTTCGAAGGGTTGCGTCTATCCATTATAAGAGTCGTATCCATTGGTGAATGATTGCATCACTTCATTGTGATTGGTTGAGAAGCTTCAGTCTAATCCACAATTGATAGGAACCTTTTCATGATTGGTTGATTTTTGATAGGTGTCTATTTGTTGGAAGTTGTTGGCGGTTGATCATCCTTATCTAGCAGTTGGTAGTTAAGAAGATTAAACTAGAAAATTGTCCAAGTCACGTCCGCGATATACAAGTCACAACCGTGAATCTTTGATTGGCAGACTTTTATTTTGAAGAAGAACAAGTCATGACCGTGAATGATTGTCACGACCGTGAATTGCATTTTTCTTCAGAATTCTCCTTGTAACTTGACCGATCTTTGACAGCTTCGATCCTAAGCCAAATCTTTAAGTTCCATGCATCTTTTTGCACCTTTTTCACTCTTTTTTCATAGAATTAAACTTTAGATCATTTTACTCCCAAGATTTACCCAGTATCTACATTTGGATAAAAAACAACTACATACCATGTGAAATCTTTTATATGAAGTACAAAAATGAATAAAACTATAGTGTTTATTATGTAAAATTAATATGATAAGAAGTGTAATTATACACTTATCATAACCCACACTTATCTATTACCTTGTCCTCAAGGTAAATTCAATAGAAGTGTATAAATTGGTAAACAAGTTTGTACCTCATTTGGTGAAAGACTATTGCAGTGAGTACCACAATCCACGTTGCAAAAGATTTCAAGTAGAAGTTTGAAATTTCTGACAAATTAGTTATGTGCAATTTATATAGTTTAGTTGCATACCTTTGCTCTTAATGGATAGTCAACCGAATCGCATCTTCATATAAGCGTTATATGCATACTCAAATATTACCTTCTCTTAAGCATAGTATAAAGGACATAGAAAGGACACTTTGATTAATTTTCTCTCAAGGCCTTTTTAGGTAACCTAGGATGCTAAAACACTCTTATTGGTTGCATTTTATGCCCCATACCACTCTCCCCTTTTTTCAGTGGTTGCATTTTATGCTCCATACCACTCTCTCATTTTTTCTTTAAAGCATATGTTTTTGAAGTACTTTTTACTTTGCACCCATTTTTCGTGCTATGCTTTCTTCTCTTTTTCACTCAATGAATGGTTGTAGTGTCTGCTCCGTACCATTCCTCACCTTTTGCATAACTCATTGGTTATCCTCTCTTTCTTCTGATTTTTCTTTAATACCCTCATCCTTTATTGATCAATTTCAAAGTATTCTGGCTATAGTTTCCTAACACTTTAAACACACTCAATACTTATAGGACTTATTCGAGATTTGCATATAAACTCATAGTAAGAATACCATTAGATATTACTCCACTTAAACTTATCAAAAGCATTAAACTAAAACTATATAACTTATTCTAATTCATGTTGTATCGAAATATATATCAAAACTTACTTGGAATTTTGCTTTTGAATGTTACTCACCACTCATCCTTGCCAAATTGATAAATGTTGTGCACTAACATCAAACTTGAAATACCTAACACTCACAACAACCTTGGACAAATGTTAGTAAAGTATTAGAAATGATAATGTATAATTAAAAAAAATATCAAGAAAAATTTTCAAATTCTTCGATTTTTTATTTTATTCAATTTTTTTGGATTTTACGAGATTTTTACAAATGTCCCCCCATAGTAAAGAACACAATGATCTCATTGTGAGACATTATAAAAATCAAAATTAAGAACTAAAACTAGTCTAAAAATGATTGAAAAAGATAAAGTTAAGAAACGAATAAACCTGTTCTATTGCGAAGGAGAATCCGGTCGACTAGGAGTTAATTGACAATTTATCTCCTAAATAATGAAAGTAATTTTCGAAGCATCGATTTATTACTTTTCTTTAGAATTTTCATGTCCTTCTTCCTAACTCCAAGTTCTGTTTGTCAATTATCCAACTGTAGTTGCATGCTTGCCTTCCAATCTTCCAGAGCTTCTTCATGCTCTTCATCATCTTCTTCTATTTCGGTCATCGGTGCTTTTCCTTTGCGATGGCTTACAGATGGATCAGATGGTTTGACGGAAGAATCTTCTTGAGTTAAGTTGAGTTTCTTGGTGCAGTTGGAGTAGGAGGTGGAAAGAATAAACACCTTTGTGTTCTTGGAGTAGTCTGGTATTCTTCAAATAAGTCCCATCCGTGTAGCGAAAATACTCACCCGACTATTCAATATAGGGGAGTTCACCTCTTGCACCCAAGACTATGGCGGTGATAATTTTGACTACTCTAATTTCACTTCTCATGCTCATTGAGTTCTTCTTTATCATATTTCACATGATATCCACAATTTTCGCTTTTTGTTTCATCATAGCGCATGAAAGAATAAACAAGTCTTTCTTTTGAACCTTTGTATTCTCTACTCGACAAAATACCGAAGTGGAAAGGTATTTGTGAAGAAGAAGAATGCATTCATCCTTAATAAGTTTGTTAGGAGAATTTTTCGGATCGAAGACTCTCTTACCCGATAAATTTGCCCATACTGTATTAGGTTGAAACAAATCCGTCATACTCGATGAATTAGCAATCTCGAAACCGAACCATTCATCCATCATCTCTCTCATGACTGTGTATTGTTATCCTTGATTCCAAAATTGTATTTCCCTCTTCCTTGAATCTTCGTAGTTGAAAGTTACCAAACACTCGAGAATGCAATCTCGATTTTGAGGGAACAGCAAATTCACAAATTTTGTAAGACTAAGAGCCGAAAGGTATGCTTCCATCTCTTCACGGAGATTAAGAGATTCTAAGAAGACTAGATCAAGGAATATCACCCCGGTGATATCTAATTTTCTTAACTTCTAGAATCTTTTACCTTCTTCTCTGGTCCTCAATGGGAAAGGACAATCAAATTCTTCTTGAATTGATTGGGCTCGTCTCTTTTTTTCTTCTCTCTTAACACGAGTCATATTGGTTTTGAATAAAAAGGGTCGAAAAGGTTTAGATGCTTAAATGTAGATGCTGAGAAAATTCAGAAGTTTGAAGGCTTTTTTAGAAGGTGTGGTGGCTAGGGTTTAACTTGGACCTATTTATAGAGGTTTAATGGGTCTCTAATTGGTTATAAATGGGAATTTAGCCATTTAGGCTCAAAACTAGCCGTTAATGGAAGTTTTTAGCCAACTGTTGCATGTCAGTTCATGATCTGTAATGGTTATATTTTGATCATGTTGTGATAGCGAAGGCCTGTCGCGATTGTGACTTTCCTCATGATAGAAATAGCATGTTTTGATATCCAAGGATCATGAGCGTGAATTAAGTCACGATCGCAATGTTCTTTGCTCTTCAAATTTCTTCAATTTTTAGACTTGTACCTATAAAAACTTAGAAACAAAAACACAAACAAACTTTGTTAAATATAAACGATAAATATTACTATTATACCTTGAGTAATCATGGTGATGATAGCAATTGAATATCAATGTCTTGTTGTTCAAATTTTTCATTTATAATAATAAATATTTTCAAGAACGCATAACAAAAGAAAAAAAACAACAAACAAACAATCTAACACAACTAAACTTAAAAAGAAACACTATACAAAGTTCTAATCTAAAAAGAAAAGAAAACTATTCATGGGGGAAGTGATCCTATTATTCGGTTAATCTCGCAGTAAGATTCCATTAAATCTTGCTCAACATCAATCAATAGATCATGAATGTCTTCAATTTTTCTACGGATTGAAAGTTGCCCTTCCATAAAGTCACTCAACCTTCCGCAAAGGTTGGAATCTCTAAGCTCCTCTTCCTGCGCATTTTCCCTTTCTCTTTCTCTATCTGCTTCTACCCTTTCTTCCCATGATTTCCATCCATAGGTTATTCTATCCTCTCCAATGTACCTTTCCAAGAAATTATACTCAAATAAGACTTCTATCATTAACTCTGGAATTACGTCTTCACTAGTAAAAATTTCTGTGGCACAAGGCAATCTTCCTATTTATCCTAACAAGTTTGCCATTCTCCGACACCCATACTCTATCATTCTAGGATTTTGCATTGCAGACACGAGTGTCTCCATCATAATCCCAGAAATATCAGCAGGTGTGCCATCCAAAGTTGGTTGCAATACAAACAATTCTTCAGGTATGACAAGATCGAAATTAGATTTGCCAAACAACGCTCCAGTTAAATAAAAGTGCAGTGTGAGTAAACAAGGATCACGAATCCACCGGCTATAGGCAGATTCTTATTTTAACTCGACTGGGCCAGTCAAATGATTCCAAGTAGGTACATGATCCTAGCCAGGTAACATCTTATTGAAGCATTCCCTTGGAAATCCTAAGTACTTATCCATTGCCTTCCTTGTCAACTTGTATTCTTTCCCATGGTGTCGATAGACTGAGGAATTTTGTCTATCATTCCTCCATGCCAACATGACCAGCATTTCCTTGCAATTATTCACATTGTTCCTGAGAGTTAAATTGGAGTAAATGACAAAATTAAGTATTTGGAGATAATGTAGAATTCTATCAAAAACACCCAAACGAATACGACTGTTCCTATGAATTGTATAGGAACTCTTAAACTCGGTAACTCTGATCATTTCATAATGATCTCCTTCCTCCTTTGAATAAATTGGGAATGGTGCTTCATACAATTCTTGGACATTCTTAGGTTGAAAGACTCTGGAATTTGATGGAAAAACCATTATGTAAGAAAGAAATTTGGCAAGAAATGAAGGAATTTTTGTTTGGAATAAGTTTGGATTTAGAAAGAAGATTTCAGAATGAAGAAGTGAATAATTGATGAATGTTAGTGCATCAATTTTATAGAGTTTAGTGGAAAACCTATCGAATAACTGCCCAAAACTGCTGCAGTTATCCCAAAGGTCACGATCGTGATCACAAGTCGTGATCGTGACTACAGAATTTTGAGAAACTGAAAGTTTAAGTACGAATTCACAAGCTTGAATAGAATTTGCGAATGTGAATAGGAAAATAGAAGAAAATCTTCTATTTGTCAAGAATTAAGATGAAATATTATAACATATCACCTCCAAGACGATCATTTCATATTTAGAATAAGATTAGAAAATTGTATAATTAGGAAATGAAATAAATAGATATAATTAATCTCTAGAATGCACTTGCCTTCCCTAGACAATTCGATCTGTAGAATGCTATTGCCTTCCCCGGCAACGGTACCAAAAACTTGTTCGCCACTTTTCTACTGATAAGTTTAATAATTTGTTTCGCAAGATTTGACTATATATTAATGACGCCAAAAACTTGTTCACATAAGGTATAGGTGTTGTCAATACCTCTTATCAAATAGAATAATGATGATAATTGCAAGTATACAGTTGCAATGTAGTTTTAAAAGATATCAAACTCACAAGGAAGGAACCAAGTCCAAAGATCAATAAGGAAGATAGAATAAGGAAAATAAAATACATTTGATATTTTGGATAGGAGGGTTAGAATAAAGAATGAGTAAATATAGATATGAAAGATTAGAGAATCTAAATATATAGATTTTCCCTACGAAATAAGAATAGCAGAGAAAACATGCAAGTTCAACAAAGATGTTACGATTCACTAAACTAATATAACAGACTCGGTTTAAAATGCCCTGATGTTTAATTATTAGCTGCAGAGCAACACGTGAAATAACTTTTCTAAACCTAGCTCAAACGAATTAAGATAATTATATAAACCTAGACAACGTCAATACTATGATTAGTACGGGTCGCTCTCACATAGCCACATTTATCAAGTTACTATTCCAAAAATGTTGGCTCACTAAATAGCGTTATATCACAAATCTAGTGATTATACACGATATTGTTAACCCCAAAACTACTCTTAAAATTAAGTCCAACACATATAACTTGATTAATATAAAAGACTTAACACGAAATATGCATTATCACACATAGACATATCATAAACTTCGAAATAGAAAGTATAAGTAGAAAGCAAAGCAAAGTTATAAGGTATGCAAGTGAAATCTAAAGTTGATCAAACCGTATCCACTCTTTTATGGGAGTCATTAATTCTTGCAATTCCTGCGTCTACTTTGAATTCAGTTTCGGCCTGTACAGAACTTCAGCTAGGATGTTATTCTTTGTGAATATCGAACAAACGAATATTGAAGAATAAAAACTTTTATTGATAAGTGATTTACAAGTACACTTATACAACAATCGCACGAGAATATAGAGAAATCTAGTGATCAAAACAAGGATTCGAATCACTTAAACATTTTCTCGCTAACACTTATGAACATAGCAAATTCTCAATCTATACACACACTGTATTTCTCTCATGCACTCTAATATTTTCCCACTGTCTCACTATATGAAATTGTAAGGTTTGGAACCCTATTTATAGATTTCAAAGGGTAGCATCTATCCATACGAAGAGTCATGTCCATTGGTGAATGATTACATCACTTCATTGTGAATGGTTGAGAAGCTTCAATCTAATCCACAATGGATAGGCACCTTTTCATGATTGGTTGATTTCTGATAGGTGTCTATTCATTGGTAGTTAATGGTGGTTGATCATCCTTATTTGGCGGTTGGTTGTTAAGACCATTAAACAAGAAAATCATCCAAGTCGCAACCGCGATATACAAGTCGTGACCATGAATCTTTAATTGGCATATTTCTCTTTTGAAGAAAAACAAGTCACGACCGTGAATAAATTTGGTGATCGTGAATTGCATTTTTCTTTAGAATTCTCCGTGTAACTTCACCGATCTTTGATAGCTTTGATCTTAAGCTAAATCTTTAAGTGCCATGCATCTTTTTGCACCTTTTTCACTCTTTTTTCATAAAATTCCATTTTAGATCATTTTACTCCCAAGATTTACCTAGTATCTACATTTGCTTAAAAAACAACTACATACCGCGTGAAATCTTTTATAAGAAGTATATAAATGACTAAAACTATAGTGTTTAGTGTATAAAATTAATATGATAATAAGTGTAATTATACACTTATCACAGTACAAGAATCCTCAGACCTGAGATACTGGTTACCATGTGCAGGAGTTGCTATACTTTGGTTCATACTTATTCACACCCTGGCGATTAGAATGATATGGGTGATTACGGGTATATTGATGATTACATGTCGGTAAGTCGAGTAGTCAAGATGGGATCCATTGCTCCTGATATAGTGATATAATGAGAGATGTACCTTAGGGCCCCTTGTTGAAGTGACACACTCATAAACCTCTGATCAGAGTATAAGATTGATATAACAGGTTTCTAGTCAATTTTGATACATAATGGCTGAGTGGTTTTTTTCTTGAACAAGTATAATTCCAGGATAGCTACAGTTATTACATGATCTAACACTTAATCCAAGCTCAATAAACTGGATGGTATTTAACCTAATGCAAGGAGTGTATTGTACTAGTTACTATTGATCAAGTCACGAGCACATGATATTCCAAGTATAGGGGGATCATATGCCTTTGCTAGAAAGCCCATTTGATCATCTAGAGTTATCCACTTCTATATTGGTCTGGAACACTGTGCCTGAAGGTTCCTAGATGGGAAGCCAAGTTTAGGTTAACCTCTAGTAGCTCTATACTCTGGGATCCTATGAGGTCACACACTTTGGGTCTTCATCGGACTAAGTAAAGAACCTATAGACTAGGACTATGCAAAAAATACAAGTTTTTCCACACGTGTAAATGCTTTAATTGAGGTTTATCCTTTTCTTGACTTAATTAAAGAACAAAATTTTTAAATCATAGTTATCTGTGGTACAATGAATTAAAGTGCCCTTGGTGATTTTGGTAAGGATTTGACATGGCCGCTCATTCACTTTTAAGGGGCCCCTCCTACTTAGAAATTACCATTGGTATTAGATTCAAGAGTACCCAAGAGACTTTTATGACTTAGCCGATTTCTAGTATGGGAATTGGATTCTGCATATGGTTTAAAAATGTGGTTTAAATTATTAAATTAAAACTTATGGACATAGGTGCAAGAACTTGAATATGGACCTTGTTTGTTTTGCATTTTATGTGGTGTCTTGGAATAATGGAATGATTATGATATACCAGTCTAGAGCATGTTCCCTTAGAGTTACTAATTCCTACAGCCCGAAATTATTATTTCATAATTATATCCATCGTATAAGACATAGACTAGGGCAAGACTAGTGGCACCAATAAAATCTCTACAATAATATTAAGGCAATAGATTGTCTTCCATCATAAATCATGATACAAACCTTATCAACGTATGTAAGAACATGTACATCATGCCTTCCCTTAACATGTGTTTGGTCATGAGACTAGATGGGGTTAATGCATTAACCAAGATGTGTTAGTTGTCCATATTATTAAAACTAATGCCAAATTGGAGACTCATTTGAGGAGTCATATAATTGGGTACGCACATCTCGAGAGAGAGAATTGAAATGGATTACCAATTGCAAGAGATGTAAGTGGACGGGTTCCAACCATGGTTATCTTGTTGTGGCTTGACCTACGGTAGTGGGGGTCATGATGAGTTGCTATGAATCCTACCTACTAAGAAAAATTGGTTCGACCAAATTTCCTGAATTTGAATAGAAAGGGCTATTTGAATGTCGAGAACATAGTAGGAGTTGTGTTTAATTAAAGACCTTATATTAAATGCATGTAGATATACTAATGTTTAAACAAATTCTATCTTATATCTAGGTTAAATAAAAACCACTTATACTGATAATGCATTCGATTGACAACAAGTTTTACAAAGGAGACAACTTTCATGAGTGGTTTGAGTGTGTGGTAGGATTCCTAAAGAGCCTTGGTCTAGATTATGTATTAGATAATCCATATCCCGATCTCCTCGAAGAGGATCCATTTATTTATCAAATAGATGAGTACGTGAAGCACAAATGGAACTGCAATTTCACAAAGAACTTCATCGTCAACACTATACTTCCAAGGTATAGGGATATTTGCAAAAATATGGACTTGTAGTCTATGATTATGTAGCTTGTAATGATGGATGAACCTAAAACATTCATGCTATCAACAAGCCTAGGGGTTGACACCTCGATAATTGAGTTTGCAATGACTATTTATGATAACTCTGAACAGTTAAGGAAAATGGGAGTTACTTATGATCAAGAAGCTTTGAAATAGACTATATTGAAAGGTCTACCTCATAGGTATGACAATTTCAAAATAGATTTTTAAGGCATTAATGATTTTTGTAAGTTTTCCGAGATGGTAGACCTGTTAGAACAATATGATATACAGTTTAGAAATAAAATTGAGAGCCAACTTGTTGTTGAGGATTGAAAGATAAGAAATTCTAGAGCTTTCAAGGTTAAGAGAAGACTCATGAAAAGTGCCAAAATGAAATGGGAGTTAAAAGCTCAGATTTCTGAAGAAGTGAAGAAGAAGTTAAGTGAGGCATCTACTTCAGTTATGTTCATGATAGAGAGTTTCTCTGCATTTTCTTATGAGTCTACTTGGGTGTTAGATAGTGGTTGTGTTACTCATATCTGTACTTCTATTTAGGGATTGGGGAATAATAGGTGGCTTACAAAGAGGAAATGGACCTAAGAGTTGAAAATGGAGCACGGGTTGCTGCAATAACTGTAGGGACATATAGCCTTCATTTTCCTAGTGGCCTTGTTTTAGTTTTGAAAAATTGCAATTATATTCCTTCTTTCACTAAGAATATTATTTCTGTAGCATGGATATCAACAAAAGGATTTGAAATTTTATTTTCTAATAATAAGTGTCAAAATTAGTGTGATATTATTCTTTATGCTTGTGGAATATCTATGGATGACATTTACGTTCTCGATACTAAAACTAAAATTCTAAATATAATCATTGTTAAGAAATCCAGATTAGGTAATGAGAAATCCTCATACTTATGGCATTATCATCTGGGCCACATAAATGAGACTTGCTTAACTAAGTTACACAAATGTGGAGACTTAGGCCCACTAAAATGGGACTTTATGATGCGTGCGAACCTTGTTTAGAAGGGAAGATTACTAGGAAACCTTATAAAGCAAAGGGTCAGCATGCCACTTGTACTTTGGAAATAATACATACTGATGTATGTGGTCTAATGAATGTTAAGACACATGAGGGTTTCATCTACTTCATAACCTTTATCGATGATTACTCATGATATGGTTATTTGTACCTTAAGAGGTACAAGTCTAAAAGTTTTGATAGATTCAAAGAATTTAAAATTGAAGTAGAGAAATAGTTTGGGAAAAGTATCAAGACCTTTTGATCAAATCGAGGTGGTGAATGCTTAAGCTAAGGGTTTAAGGATTATCTAAGGGATAATGGTATTTTATCCCAGTAGACACCTCCTCATACACCCCAACACAATGGAGTTTAAGAAAGGAGGAATCGAACCCTACTCGATACGGTTCGATCCATGATGAACCAAGAAGAACTCAGTAGATCCTTTTGGGGTTATGCACTTGAGAGCACAGTTTATATTCTAAATAGAGTGCCCTCTAAATAAGTTGATCAAACTACATACGAGTTATGGTATGGTAAGAAACCCGCTCTTTCTCACCTGATAGTTTGGGGATGTTCTACTTATGTAAAGAGGATAAATTAAGATAAGCTACGTGCTAAGTCTGGTAGATATCTGTTTGTAGGTTACCCTAAGGAGACTATAGGGTATACTTTTACAATCCCAAGAAATAAAAAGTCCTTATTTCTAGAACGGTTAAATTCCTCAAGAAGGAGAATGTACTTATGAAAGCTAGTGGGTGCAATCTTAAGTTAACCACTCAAGAAGATCAAACAAATAGTCAATTGATTATACCTACACCTGTTACACAAGATCGTGTAAGCATGGAACAATCTATCATAACACCAACATTGCGTAGGTAAGACCGAGCTCCAATCGCTCCCGAGTGATATGGGTTTCTCATCACTGATGATAAACATCTCTTCCTTATGGAAGATGATGAGCCTAGGACTTACAAGGAGGCAATACAAGGCTCAAAGTTTGATAAATGGCTTTCATCCATGAGATCGGAGATGGACTCCATGTATGAAAATCAAGTCTGGAGCTTCATTGATGCTCTAAGTGGGATTAGGCCCATAAGATGCAAGTGGGTTTTCAAGAAGAAAACTAACATAGACAATAGCATAATTACCTGTAAAGCAAGGCTTGTTGTAAAAGGGTATAGTAAAAAAGAAGGCATTGACTATGATGAAACCTTTTTACCGTGGCTATGCTAAATTCTATCAGGATACTCTTTGTCATCGTCGCTCATTACTATTATGAGATTTGGTAGATGGATGTGAAGATAACATTCCTTAACGGGAATCTAGACATGGATGTGTATATGCCACAACCTGAGGGTTTTACATCCAAAGATGGCTCAATGGTATGTAAGTTGTAAAAGTCCATTTATGGACTTAAGCAAGCATCGAGGAGTTGTAATATTAGGTTTGATGAGATAATTCTAGAAATCGGTTTTGTGTCAAACACTAATGAGCCCTATGTATATAAGAAGGCTAGTAGGAGTGCGATCAATTTCCTTGTTTTATATGTTGATGACATATTATTGATAAGAAATGATATTCCTTTTCTTCATACAGTAAAGTCATGATTGTAAAAGAAGTTCTCTATGAAAGACTTTGGAGAAGCTGCCTTTATACCTGCAGTAGCAGTATAAGTATCCTCAGACTTGAGATATTGGTTACCTTGTGTAGGAGTTGCTATACTTTGGGTCATGCTTATTCATACCTTGGCGATCAGGATGATATGGGTGATTATTGGTATAGTGATGATCACATGTTTTTAAGCCGATTAGTCAATATGGGATCCATCGCTCCTGATATAGTGTTATAATAAGAGATGTACCTTAGGGCCCCTTGTTGAAGTGATACACTCATAAACCTCTGATCAGAGTATAAGATTGATAGAATAGGTTTCGAGTCAATTTTGATACATAATGGGCGAATGGTATTCTTCATGAACAAGTCTAATTCCAGGATAGCTACGGTTATTACATGAGCTGACACTTAATCCAAGATCAATAAACTTGACGGTACTTAACCTGATGGAAGGAGTGTATTGTATCGGTAACTACTGTAAAACTGGATCAAGTCATAAGCACGTTACGTTCTATGTATCAGAGGATCATACGCCTTTGCTAGAAATCCCATTTGATCGTGTAGAGCTATCGGGTTCCATATAGGTCTAGAACACTAAGCCAAAAGGTTCCCGAATGGGAAGCCAAGTTTAGGTTAACCTCTAGTGGCTCTATACTCTGGGATCCTATAGACTGGGTCTATGCTGAAAGTACAAGTTGTTAAATTCGTTAGAAGAATTATTAATTTATTTGACCGAATTAATAAAAAGAATAAAGAGGAAATAGGGAAAGAGTTAGACGAAACAAGCAAGGGATTTATCTCGTTGCGAATGGGCCTCAAATGAACATGGCATGTTCGAAGTTGCTCCAGTGTGGCTGCCATTCAAGCTAAAGGGCTCACAGGCCGCCAACGCGCGGGGATAGCCTTCTCACGAGCCTGTCTTGCGGTATAAGGCAAGCCCATTAGGGCTTGCCTCATGTTGCAACCAGCGGGTTGGCCCGGGGGTCATTTTGACCTGCACAGCCAACCCAATATGTGGGATTGGAATATTCCCATCCCACATAGTCATTTAGGTGGAGTCTAACACTCCCCCTTTTCCCTATATATAGGCCTCCACTCCTTTCTTTATTAAGAACCTGCAAATAGCTTTAAGCTCATATTTTCTCTCTAGATTAGACTCCCTCTTTCTTCTTTTTTTTGTGCGAGATCCTTCACTAGTTTCTCCAAACAATTGAAGAATTCTTTTTAAAGGCTCCTTCTTAAGTGAGCCTTTTGGATTATTTTCGGGTTGGTTTTCGAGTGGTTTAATAGCTGTTGTCTACTAACAGGTTCTTCCTCAATGAGGTTTTGGTCGATGAAGATCTGTGTGGATTAATCGTAGAGGCTCTCCTAGTTTGGAAGATCATGCTAATGAAGTTCTACCGAATTAGTCAAAGGGAACACCGCTACCAGAAGAGAGAAAGCACGCATCAAGTTATAATGCTTCAACCTTTAGATGTTACATTTCTTTTATAAGCTTTATAAACCTAAAATCATCTATAGAACATTTTAACTTAGATTATATCAATCATGGCATGCTTAGGAGATTTATTGGTTAATTTTATATTTTGAAATTCTTTCTTGCAATAATTACATGTTCAATTACTATCTTGATTAACCAGCAAATAGCACTTAAGATTTAACATTGTAAAGGATTCAACATTATAGCTGAATTTCTCAATTCGCAAAATTCTTTTAGAAATTTAAGTGATGGTTTGGGAAGGGTACCCAAATTGTGGATGGAGAGGTAGTTAGAAAGGAATGCACTCTGTGTAATTGAGTCTACCTGCTGAAAAGACTTCTCTGCCTAAGGAAGGAACAGAATCACTAGTGGATTAAAGCTAAAAAAGGAATCCGGGGACTGGAGGTAATCTAGGTGCCGAACTAGGTTAAAATCTCAGGTGTTAAAGTTCTAACCTTTCTTGTACCTTTATCGTGCTTCTCATTCATCATTCTATCTTTGCTTTTTACCATTTTTCTTGAAAAATCAATTTGTACTGAGTAGAGTACTCAGCAAGCGATTGAAGATAAACTGTTCTAACAAAGATAAGCAATTTATAGTTTTTAGACCCAGCTCAGCATGAAGCACTTAGCACGCATCTAAAAATTGAACTTTGTAAATATTGTTACAAAATCCAAAAAGTAACCAAGAACTGCATTCACCCTCCTTTAGTGTTTAATTAAGCCTCTAAGGACCAACAAGTGGTATCAGAGCAGTTCTCTGCTTATTGACTAATCGTCTTTGAGTTAAAGATCCATAAATGGCTTACAACAACTTTAGTTCTAGCTCAAGAAAGAAGGTGCTCCTGAAGGAGGTAATGTCTGTAACAAGGGCACCATTGTTCGATGATAATCATTACACACTTTTTGGAAAATCATATGAAAAATTTTGTTCAATCACAAAGCATACAAGTGTGGCTCATTATAGAGCTTGGCCCGTGAAATCCTACTATAGTAAGGAATGGGAAACGTGTACCCATCTTATTCTTGAACAAGATTCCAAATATCATTGCACTTGAATTGGTCCAGTCCCTCTTTCATTGTGATCATCCAATAATCATTGCCTTCTACATCTTTAAACCTCTTAGGTTTAATCGATAAGGTCAAAGCTGGATGGTTTATCATCCTGTTGAGCTGACCTCACTTCATGAATGGATTATGAACATCATCAACTATGCTCTTAATTGGGTGATTGGGAGGAGTTCTAATCTCTCTTAGAAGACTCGGATCTATAACAAGAATCTTTACACTAGGTTGTTGAGGCTAAGCTTGATCTTCTTCATTCAAGTTCATTAAGAGATCTTCATCAGCTTAAACTTTCTCAGTTTTTGGCTCTTGTGCTGGGTTGGTAAGCATAAAGAGTGGCATGCTAAGTTCACTTTCCACTTGGATTACTCCTTCTTCATTATTAGAGAGACATCTTTAGTTTCATTGAAATCTACATGCATAGACTCCTCCAAAAGACATGATCTTTTGACATATAATCCATATGCCTTACTGTTATTTGAGTAATCTAAAAAGATGCCTTCATCAACCTTCAGATCAAACTTACCTAGCTACTCCTTGGTATTCAAAATGGAACACATATAGCCAAAGGATCTCAGATGACCAATTTTAGGCTTGCACCATCTCCAAAGCTCATAGGGCTTTTTCTCCAAAATTAACCAAATTAAAACCCAATTAAGGATATAAAAGGCTATGTTAACAGCTTCTTCCCAAAATTACTTTGGTAGATTGTTATATGAGTATAAGGAGTAGAAAAATTATGGTTAATACCATGCGTTGAACAGAATTCTTTGAAATGAAAATTCTCAAATTCACGTCCATGATCACTCCAGATTTTATTGATTTTAATTCCTCGTCATTCATTATCGGATTACTCAATTTGACAAAAAGACTTAAAGGTTCCATCTTTACTTAAGTGAATCTCATGAAGTCATCCACAATGACCAATGAAAATCTCTTTCGCCCATGCACATAGGTTGAACAGGGTCAAAAAGGTCTAGGTGGAGGAGCTCCAAATGCTCTCTTAGTTACTACATTATTAATTGATCTAAATGACTTTCTAACCTACTTACTAAGTTGACAAGCTGAGTAAAGCCTATCTTTCCCAAAGTTGATAATAGGTCAACCTGCAACTAACTGCTTTTTGGCTAGTTTGGACAAAATGTTCATATTTATATGACCCAACTTTCTGTGACAAAGCCACAAATTATCCTCCTTATATTCAACACAAAGGTTAGTGGAGCCAAGGGATAAATCAATCATATACACATTATCAATTATAGGAGAAAAGAGAATAGTATAATTAGTCTTACAATCAATAACTGAGCAACCTGTTGAGTTGAATGTAACTCTCCCACCTTTGTCACAAAGCTAGGATACGCTAAGCCGATTGAACTTGATTCTTTTGACTAAAGATAGATCTTTGATTGAAGGAGAAATACACACTATGCTACTTTTAATAATCTTTCACTTTTGGTTATTTCCAAAGTTGACACTCCCATTTCTTTTATACTCAAATTAAATGAACTGAGTTTCATCTCCTATCAAATAAATTGAGCAACCACTATCCAAATACCACATACCAATGTCATTAGCGGATCTCAAGATTACTTAAAAATTTGTGTTTTTAGGTACCCATGCTTTTGAGTTGGGTCCTCTTTTGTTAGCAATTCTTAAATTACTCTAATCATACTCATCGTAATATTTTTTTAAGCCTGCACAACACAGTCGCATGTCGATCCTTCCCTTAAAAGCAACATGCTAGATTTTATTTTAGGCTGGCTAGCTTTCCTCTTTAGAGAAGATTTCTTCTCCTTTTTGGAGTTGTGAGTTTGGTTACTTGGAGCCGAGCCATTGGCTGGAGGAGGAACCCGTTCTTTCTTCAAAGCTATTAATTCAGCTATCAACTCATCTAATTTTTTTTATTGAAATTGCTATTAAATTGCTCATGATACTCAGCTTTTTCTTGAAGAAAGCAGATATTAGGGATAAGGAAGTAATAGTGTCTTCCAGATCTTCACTTTTCCTCACTAGCTCCTTGATGTTCTTTCCTAACTTATTGGTCAGTTCCATAACATCAAAAAGTAGGCTTAATCTTCTATTGATAGAGGGATTTTAGGATGTACCTTAGCTTGAGTGTTCTTCCCATTATTTCTCTCAACATTTGAGTCAACAGTAGAATGGTTTTTTATTTAAGGATGATGTTGAGCTCTCATCTGTATCTCTATCAATCACCATTAAGTAGAAGTTAGCAAAATCATTTTCTTCTTCTTCGGATGATGAAGATTCTTCAGAGTCACTCCACATGGTAGCAAGTTCCTTCTCCCAAACTTCTTCTTGAATCGGTCCTTTTTGGATTTAGGATAGGATGATTGGATGTGAGCCTTCTCTCTACAGCCAAAGCACTTGATTTCTTTGTTGTATTCTTTCTTTTTTCCTTCCTTGGCTTCTCTTCTATTCTAAGTTGGCTTCTTTTTTCTAAGAAACTTCTTGTTTCTGAATTTCCCATCTTTCTTCATGAGGCACATGAATCTACTTATTAGTTGCACCATTTGCTCATTTGAATCTTCTTCTATGTTATTGTCTAAATAGTTATCCTTAAGAACAATTGTTCTAATCTATCTTTCTTTTCCCTTCATCTACTTGGAATCATCATCATATTTTCTTAGGGACATCTCTTGAGTTAGCAAGGTTCTTATAAGCTCATCATAATTATAGGTCTTCAAATCATGAGAGTCCTTGATTGCTCTCTTCTTTCTATCCCACTCCTTGGTGAGACTTCTAAGGATCTTCTTCATCATCTCTTCTTCAAAGAAATCCTTGCTTAGTATTTTAAGTTCATTAAAGATATTAATGAACCTGGTATTTATTTTTTGAATACTTTAATTTGCACCCATCTGGAATAGCTCACTCTCTCATATCATCAAGTTGATCTTGGACTCTTTTACTTTTTTAATCCCCTCATAGGTGAATTCCGACTTCCTCCAAATCTCTTGTGCTATCTTGCACCTTGAAACACTGTTAAACTTAGACAAGTCTAATGCACAATGTACGTAATTGATTACTGCCACATTCTCCTTAAGGAGCCAAGTCAACTTCATCGTAATCCTCTAGGTCAACAAGAACACGTTCCCCATTCCTAACTATGGTAGGAATTCAGGGTCGGTGCAACTCAACTGCTATCCATGCACGCATTAATTTCACCATTAAAAAGTGGAGGACTGGTAGACATTCCTTCTTTAAAAGAGTGCCATTTATCCATTTAGAGGGATTAATATAAGCCATTAGATCTTTATATTCAAGAGTGTTAATACTTAAGTTAAACAACTACTATAATGCCATTTGTTTATCCATGTAAGCTTAAAATAATCATGCAGAGGGGGGGCATGCAGATTAACTTGTTCTCTTTAGATTTTAAAAACTGATTGTCATGTTTTCATAATGCGTGTTGAGTGCAGCTTTAAGGTTACAAATATAAACTACTCAGCTTGTGCTAACATTGTTTATCTACAAATTATGCTGTGCAAAACTTACCCAACTCAAGATGGTTTTAAGAAAATTAAACAAAAAGAAATATGATGAATAAATGCAAGCACTATCAAAGATATAATAAAAGATAAGGATAGAGAACAACTTAATTTTATCCTGGTTCAGCCCCTAGCCTACCTCCAGCACCCAGATTCCTTTTTCGAGCTTAAATCCACTAGTGTTTCTTTCCTTTAACTAGGCTAAATAGCATTTGATAGCGGGTAGGAAAAATTATAGTAAGTACCTTCCTTACTAACCACCTCTCAACTCAGTTTGGTAACCCTTCCCAAACTGACTCACTTAGATAATTGAATTAACAAATGAATGAACATTGGATTTCAACTTCTAAATTGTTGAATCCTTTACAAATGCTTAGCTTAGCTAAATTCTAAGCCTATCTTATTTGTCTCTACAAATAGTTTTAAATTGGTTGTTTGCTCTAAGATTGCTTGAGTTGGAATTTCGAACGCTATTATTACTTTAGCAATGTTTCAACGCTAAGAAATTCGAGATGATTCACCAAGTTGTAAATGTTTGATCTAAGCATTCTTTATAGTTGTAGAAGATTGGAAATAGCCATTATAAACTTCTCATCTTGACTAGATCTTCAAAACCTCTTCTCTTTACAGCTTTGAAATTTACCCATTTGAAATCGGGTTGGAGACATTTAGAGATAGCGATTTTGAATGTTGAGGTGCGAGATTAATCTGTTAATCTTTATCTCGTCAAAGACTCTTGTATCATGAGGAAAATAAGTTGAGAGAGGAATGCAAGATGTAATGTGGTGATTTTTAGTTGGACGCTTTTGCTGACATTGCAGATGGCGCGGGACACTAGAAACGACAAATGTCATAAAATACCCATTTAAATTAGATGATAGTGAGGTAATCCCAACATTCCATACTAACACTTTTTGGTAGTGAGGACCACATAAATATCCCTTTCTTTTCAACACCGTTTACTTAAAAAGCATCACAAGGGGATATCCTAGCTTCACGGAATGGTTCAGTGTACAGGTATAATAATAAGTCAGCATTGTACAAGGTCGCTAGTTTTCTCTAAAAAAACTAAGTAAAAACTTACCTTAGCTTATGTTGAGTTATATCACATAAACTATGTTGTAAAAGTTACTTAGCTTTTCCTACTCTAAGCCATAACTTAACTAAGTGAATGTAAAACTAAGTTGTTTTTCTTAAAACAAACTTAAGGTACCTTACTTAATTAAAAGTATACTGAGTACCTAATTAATTTCACTATCCTAAGTAGTTTAAATTTCCAAAACCTAAGTATTGTGAAGTACTATTTATTTGAGCTTAACATTTTTGTTTACAAAAGGGGTGAGAAAGAAACTTATCATGGTCAACTAAAACCAATGGAAGAACTATCTCCCGAAGAAGTGCTCACCAAATTTAAAGAGAAGTTGGAACTATGACACACAAAGGAGAAAATTTAGTTGATTGAAAAAGAAAAGGGGGAACTTCAATTGGTTATGGATGATTTGATTAGTGAATGTGAGAAAGCTACACCCGTCACCTCACCTATTTAAGATAATGATGACTTTCTTGTTTCAATTTCCGATGTCTTTGATGAAAACAATGTAGTCTATAAGGCCAATTTATCCTTTCATAAGAATATTTTTTTTGCTCACATGCTTGATGTCTCACCTAATGGAACATTGCATTCATTTGAGCATACACATAAAGTCTTTAGCATACATGATAATTTCTGTGAATGAATTTAACTTGAATATAAATGATGGTCCTAAGCTTGTATATATTTCAAATAACTTCTCTCTCATGAAAAAAATGAGATAATAAAAAATACTAAAACGCATGTGTTAGCGTTTTCTAGGTCCCACGAAGACATTCCTAGTGTTGATCGCAAAATAGCTGAGAATTGCATTTTGACCAATCCAAAAATCAAGTATGTAAAACAAAAGCTTCGTTGTTTGAGACTTGAGTGAGCCAAGGGGAAGATTTTATAAGTAAATGGAAGCCAAGATTTTAAAAGTTGTTGAATATTCGACATGCGTTGCTAACATTATTCATGTGGCTAAGAAAGATGGAATGGTTCGTGTTTGTGTGGATTATTGAGACCTTATCAAGGCATCAATGAAAGATGAATTCCCCTTACCATATGTTGATGTTCTAGTAGATAATGCAAGTGAGGAAGCAATGTACTCATTCATGGGTTTGTTCTTAGTCTACAACTAAAATCTTACAGACACTATGGATAAGGTCAAAACTGCCTTTATCACTGAATTGGGTGTGTACTACTACCAAGTTATGCCATTTAGGTTGAAGAATTGAGGTGCAATGTATTAAAGGGTCATGAAAACTTTTCTACATGACATGATTCATAAAGAAGTTGAAGTATACGTTGATGACATTTTAGAAATCTATAACTCGAGAATAACATCTAGTTATATTGGACATATCCTCAGTAGGATCGAGAAGTACAATTTGAGGTTGAACCCAAAGAAGTGCATATTTGGGGTGAAATTTGATAAATTGATATGTCACATTGTCAATCGGTGATGAATTTAAATGGATCCTGATTAAGTCAAGGATTTCGTGATATGCCTACACCAAAGGCTGAAAAAGTGATCAGGTAATTCTTAGGCTCATTACAATATGTTAGTAAATTAATTTTTCGCGTTAATACAATCTATGAGCTTTATTCAAGTTACCAAAGAAGGAACAATAGGTCAAATGGAATGATATGTGATTTTCTTCAATAGCATCAAAGCTTACCTTGTGAATTTGCTAATCCTTAAGACCCCTATTCTAGGAATACCTTTGATCTTCTACTTGGAAATTAAAAAAACCTCTATAGGAGCAATGCTAGTGCAAGAGCAAGACAATAACAAAGAGTATGCTATTTAATGCCTCAATAAGAAGTTGTTGGAGTATGAGAGTTTCTACACCATAGTTGAAAAGACATGTGCCACAATGGTTTGGCTCACTAAGAAAGGGAGATATAATTTCATGTCCTACCAAATTCGAGCAGTTACGAGGATAAATCCAATGAAGTATCTTTGCGAGTCCCCCACTTTGGCCAGAAAATTGTCAAGATGGTTGTTCCTTCTATCTGAATTTGACTTTGAGTACATCACTAGAACAATGATAAAGGGATGAGCTATGGCCGAGTTCTTAGCCATACAACCATTTGAGTCTAATTATGTGGACAATTTAGAATTTCTTAATGAGTAACTAGCTATGGTTAAAGAAGCTAAGCCTACATGAACTATGCACTTTAGTGGACTTGTCAATAGATGAGGTACTGGGCTTGGAGTTATAATAGTCACTCCAGAGGATGAAATAATACTATTATCCAAATGCTCAAAGTTCTCAGTCACCAACAATGGGGTAGAATATAAAGTATGTTTGTTTGGGCTCTAAGTACTCTTTATAGTAGAGGTGACTAAAGCATGAATCATAAGTGATTCTTCCTTGGTAATTCATCAAGTGCTAGGGGATTGGGAAATAAAATAAGTGTCTTTGCACCCTTATCTCAAACTAGTTTGGGCTGAATCATTAAAGTTCAAACAATGCTTATATCAATATATTCTGAGGGATGAGAAACAAATGCTATATTTCTTAGCTACATTGGCCTCCATGTGGGGGAATCCTCAAGAAAGACCAATGAAACCATTGAACCTCCAATAATCTAAATCTCCCTTAAATGAAAAAGTAACAATGGTAATGGGTGATGTCTCGAAAGACCCATGGTATACCGATATTGTAAAGTTCATGCAAGAGGGACAATAACCTAAAAATGCAACTTGGTCTAATCGTACTACCTTGAGAAGGCTAGTTGTTCAATTCAGGTTAATCAATGGGGTTTTATTCAAAAGGGCTAGTAATGGATAACTACTTTGATTTTTGAATGAAGAATAAGTTACTCTTATTATGAGAAGGTTAAACTCAGGAGATTGAGAACCACTGTTCGCCACTTTTCTACTGATAAGTTTAATAATTTGTTCATAAGAATTGGTTATATATTAATGGCACCAAAAACTTGTTCACATAAAGTATAGGTGTTGTCAGTACCTCTTATCAAATAGAAAAATGATGATAACTGCAAGTATACAGTTGCAATGTAGTTTTAAAAGATATCGAACCCACAGGGAAGGAACCAAGTTTAAAGATCAATAAGGAAGATAGAATAAAAAAATAAAATAGATTTCATGTTTTGTATAGGAGGGTTAGAATGAAGAATGAGTAAATATAGATATGAAAGATTAGAGAATCTAAATATATAGATTTTTCCTACGAAATAAGGATAGCAGAGAAAACATGCAAGTTCAACAAAGATGTTACGATTTACTAAACTAATCTAACAG
>CATIWQ010243956.1:0-23064 GCA_949673415.1 Euphorbia schlechtendalii | reverse complement strand
GAAGAAAATGATGAAGAGGACGAAGAAGCTCTAGAAGATTGGAAGGCTAGCATGCAACTTAAGTTAGATAATTGCCAAGCAGAACTTGGAGTTATGAAGAAGGACATGAAGATTCTAAAGAAAAGTAATAAATAGATGCTTCGAAAATTACTTTCTTTCTTTAGAAAACAAAATTGCCAATTCACTCCTAGCCCAACGGATTCTCCTTCATAATAGATCGGGTTTATTCTTTACTTTATCTTTTTCAATTCTATTTTTAGACTAGCATAGTTTTTGATTTTTATAATGTCTCACAATGAGGACATTGTATTCTTTAGTGTGGGGGGCATTTGTAAAAATCACGTAAAATCAAAAAAATTGAATAAAAATGAAAAATCGAAGAATTTGAAAATTTTACTTGATATTTTTGTCAGTTATACATTATCATTTCTTATGCGTTACTAACATTTGTCCATGGTTATTGTGAGTGTTAGGTATTTACAAGTTTGACGTTATTAGCACAACATTTATCAATTTGGTAAGGATGAGTGGTGAGTAACATTCGAGAGCAACATTCCAAGTAAGTTTCGATATATATTTCAATGCAAAATAAATAAGTATAAGTTGTATAGTTTTAGTTTAATGTTTCCAATAAGTTTAAGTGGAGTAATATCTAATGGTATTCTTACTATGAATTTTATATGCAAATCTTGAATAAGTCCTATAAGTATTAAGTGTGTTTAAAGTGTTAGGAAACTATAGCCATAATACTTTGAAATTGATCAATAAAGGATGAGGGTATTAAGTGAAAAATCAAAAGAAAGAGAGGATGAGTTATGCAAAAGGTGAGGAATGGTACGGAGCAGAAACTGCAACCATTCATTTATTGAAAAAAGAAAAGAAAGCATAGCACAAAAAATGGGTGCAAAGTACAAAGTACTTCAAAAACAAATGCTTAAAAGAAAAAAATGAGAGAGTTGTATGGAGCATAAAATGCAACCATTAAGAGTGTTTTAGCATACTAGGTTACCTAAAAATGATTTGAGAGAAATTAATCAAAGTGTTCTTTCTATGTCCTTTATACTTTTTACTATGCTTAAGAGAAGGAAATATTCCAGTATGTATATAATGCTTTTATGAAGATGCGATTCGGTTGACTCTCCATTAAGCACAAAGATATGCAACTAAGCTATATAAATTGCACATTACTAATTTGTGGGAAATTTCAAACTTCTACTTGAATTCTTTGTAACATGGGAATGTGGTACTCACTGCAATAGTCTTTCACCAAATGAGGTAGGGACTTGTTTACCAATTTATACACTTCTGCTGAATTTACCTTGAGAACAAGGCAAAAGTTAAGTGTGGGGGTATGATAAGTGTATAATTACACTTATTATCATATTAATTTTATACATCTAACACTATGAATTAAGTCATTTTTATACTTCATATAATAGATTTCATGTGGTATGTAGTTATTTTTTATGCAAATACAAATATTAGGTAATTCTTGGGAGTGAAATGATCTAAAATAGAATTCTATGAAAAAGAGTGAAAAAGGTGCAAAAAGATGCGTGGAACTTAATGATTTGGATTAGGATCGAAGCTGTCAAAGATCAGCAAAGTTACAAGGAGAATTTTGAAGAAAAACTCAAATTCATGGTCACGATAATCATTCATGGTCATGACTTGTATACTTCAGAAACAGAAGTCTACCAATCAAAGATTCATGGTCACGACTTATATATCGCGATCGCAACTTGGACGGTTTTCTAGTTTTATCTTCTTAACTACCAACCGCCAGATAAGCATGATCAACCACCATCAACCACCATCAACTACAAATGATAAGAAACCTATCAGAAGTCAACCAATCATGAAAAAGTGCCTATTCATTGTGGATTATATCAAAGCTTCTCAACCAATCACAATGAAGAGATGCAATCATTCACCAATGGACACGACTCTTCTTTTGGATAGATACAACCCTTCGAACTCTATAAATAGGGCTCCAAACCTCACTAATTTTTTGCAGAAGAAAGGGGTGAAAGATAGTGCATAGTGTATAGATAATAAATATATAGTTTCGCTAAGTTCATAAGTGTTAGCGAGAAAATGTTTAAGTGATTCGAATCCTTGTTTCGATCACTAGATTTCTCAATATTCTCAAGCGATTGTTGTATAAGTGTACTTTCAAATCACTTATCAATAAAAGTTTTCGTTCTTCAATATTCGTTTGTTCGATATTCGCAAAGAATAGCTTCCTAGCGGAGGTTTTGTCCCGGCCGAGACCGAATTCAAAGCAGATGCTGGAATTGCGAGAATTGACGACTCCCATTAAAGAATGGATACGGTTTGATCAACTTTATCTTTCACTTGCATACCTTACAACTTTGCTTTTCTTTCTACTTATAATTTCTATTTCAAAGTTTATGATATGCCTGTGTCATAATGCGTATTTCGTGCTAAGTCTTTTATATTAATCAAGTTATATGCATTGGAGTTAATTTTAAGAGTAGTTTTGGGGTTAACAATATCGTGTATAATTAGTAGATCTGTTATATAACACTGTTTAGTGAGCCAACATTTTTGGAATTGTAACTTGTTAAATGTGGCCATGTGAGAGTGACCCATACTAAGCATAGTATTAACGTTGTCCAGGTTTATATAATTTTCTTAATTCGTTTGCGCTAGGTTTAGAAAAGTTATTTCATGTGTTGCTCTGTGGCGAATCATTGAACATTTGAGTGTTTTGAACCGAGCTTGTTAGATTAGTCTAGTGAATCGTGACATCTTTGTTGAACTTGCATGTTTTCTCTACTATACTTGTTCGTAGGGAAAATCTCTATATTTAGATTCTCTAGTCTTCCACATCTATATTTACTCATTTTTCATTCTAATCTTCCTATCCAAAACCTCTAATCAATTTTTATTTTATTTACTCTATTTTCCCTTGTTGATCCTTAGACTTGGTTCTTTCCATGTGGGTTCTTTATCTTTTAAAACTACATCGCAATTGTATACTTGCAGTTATCATCATTTTTCTATTTGATAAGAGGTACTGACAACACCTGTATTTAACATGAACAAGTTTTTGGCACTATTATTGAGGATAAGCCTTTCGAAATGAGTGTAGCCAAATCTTGCAAACAAGTTATTAAACTTATCAGTAGAAAAGTGACGAATAAAACAATCCCTTGGAAATCCCAAATACTTTTCCAAAGCCTTCCTCGTAAGCTTGTATTGTTTCCCTTTATGGCCATAGATCAAACAGTTTTGTCTATCTTTTCTTTATACCACTATGACCAGCATTTCCATGCAATTGTTCACATTGTTCCCAAGAATTAAATTGGAGCAAATGACAAAATTAAGTATTCGAAGATAATACATAATTCTGTCAAAAAAACCCAAATGAATAAGACTATTCCTATGAATCATATAGGAACTCTTAAATTCAGCAACTTTGATCATTTCATAATGATCTCCTTCCTCCTCTAAATAAATAGGGGATGGTGCTTCGTCCCATTCATGAATATTCTTGGGCTGAAAAACACTGAATCTCATCGGATAAACCATTTTGTAAGAAAGAAAATTTATAAGGAATGAAAGGATCTAGGTTTTTGGAATAGTTTTTGGTTTGGAAAGAAGAACTCAGATTGTAGAAGTGCGTGATTGATGAACAAATTTGCATCAATATATAGAGTTTAGTGGAATAACTGTCGAATAACTTCTTGAACTGCTGCAGTTATCACATAGGTCGCGATCGTGATCACAATTCACGATCGTGACTAAGAGAATTTTGAGAAACAGAAAGTTTTGTAGAGAATTCACGAGCGCGATAGACAGTAGCGAACGCCAATAGGAAAATTAGAAGAAATTCTTCTATTTGTCAATAATTAAGATGGAATATTATGATATATCACCTCCAAGATGATTATTTCATAATATTTTATTACTAGAATGAAATTTAGAAAATTGTATTGTAAAAGAAATACAATAAATAAATATAATTGATCTCTAGAAAGTATTTACCTTCCCCAAACAATTCGATCCTTAGAAGGCACTTGCCTTCCCCGGCAACGGCACCAGAAACTTGATCGTGAGTTTTTAGCTATACTCACTTCGAAAGACTTATCCCCGGCAACGGCTCCAAAAATTTGTTCGTCACTTTTCTACTGATAAGTTTAATAGTTTGTTTGCAAGATTCGGCTATATATCAACGGTGCCAAAAACATGTTCACGTAAAATATAGGTGTTGTCAATACCCCTTATCAAAATAGAAAAATGATGATAACTGCAAGTATACAATTGCGATGTAGTTTTAAAAGATATCGATCCCACAGGGAAGGACTAGTTCTAAAGATCAACAAGGAAGATAAAATAAAGAAAATAAAATAATTTTGATATTTTGGGTAGGAGGGTTAGAATGAAGAATGAGTAAATATAGGTATGAAAGATTAGAGAATCTAAATATATATATTTTCCCTACGAAATAAGGATAGCAGAGAAAGCATGCAAGTTCAACAAAGATGTTACGATTCACTAAACTAATCTAACAGACTCGGTTCTAAATACTCAGATGTAGAGCAACACATTAAATGACTTTTCTAAACCTAGCCCAAACGAATTAAGACAATTATATAAAGGTGGACAACGTTAATACTATGCTTAGTACGGGTCACTCTCACATAGCCACATTTAGCAAGTTACCATTCTAAAAATGTTAGCTCACTAAATAGCGTTATATCATAGATCCAGTGATTATACACAATATTGTTAACCCTGACACTACTCTTAAAATTAACTCCAACGCATATAACTTGATTAACCTAAAAGACTTAACACGAAATGCACATGATGACATATAGGCATATCATAATCTTCGAAATAGAAATTATAAGAAGAAAGCAAAGCAAAGTTGTAAGGTATGCAAGTGAAAGCTAAAGTTGATCAAACCATATCCACTCTTTAATGGGAGTCGTCTATTGCCTCAATTCCTGTGTGCTTTGAATTCGGTCTCGGCCCATAGAGAACCTCCGCTAGGATGCTATTCTTTGCGAATATCGAATAAACGAATATTGAAGAATGAAAACTTTTATTGATAAGTGATTTGCAAGTACACTTATACAACAATCACTTGAGAATATAGAAAAATCTAGTGATGGAAGCAAGAATTCGAATCACTTAAACATTTTCTCGCTAACACTTATGAACGTAGCGAATTCTCTACCTATACACACATTATATCTATCTGATGCACTCTAATATTTTCCCTCTTTATCACTGCACTATGATGCACTATAATGCACGAAATTGAAAGGTTTGGAACCCTATTTATAGAGTTCAAAGGGTCACGTCTATCCATACGAAGAGTCGTGTCCATTGGTGAAAGATTGCATTAATTCATTATGATTGGTTGAGAAGCTTCAATCTAATCCATAAATGGATAGGCACCTTTTCATGATTGGTTGATGTCGGATAAGTGTCTTTTCGTTGGTAGTTGATGGCGGTTGATCATGCTTATCTGTCAATTGGTAGTTAAGAAGATAAAACAAGAAAACTATCCATGTTGCGACCGCGATATACATGTCACGATCATGAATCTTTGATTGGCAGACTTTTGTTCTGAAGAAGAAAAATTCACGACCGTGAATGATTATCGCGACCGTGAATTGCATTTTTCTCCAGAATTCTCCTTGCAACTTCACCGATCTTTGACAGCTTCGATCCTAAGCCAAATCTTTAAGTTCCACACATCTCTTTGTACCTTTTTCACTCTTTTTTCATAAGATTCCACTTTAGATCATTTTACTCCCATTATTTACCTAGTATCTGCATTTGCATAAAAAACAATGACATACCTCTTGAAATCTTTTATATAAAGTATAAAAATGACTTAAACTATAGTGTTTAGTGTGTAAAATTATAATGATATTAAGTGTAATGTGCAATTTATCATACTGAGGAATATCATCCCCGGTAATGATGCCAAAAACTTGTTCGCCACTTTTCTACTGATAAGTTTAATAGTTTGTTTGCAAGATTCGGCTATATATCAATGGTGCCAAAAACTTGTTCACATAAAATATAGGTGTTGTCAATACCCCCTATAAAAATAGAAAAATGATGATAACTGCAAGTATATAATTACGATGTAGTTTTAAAAGATATCGATCCCACAGGGAATGACTAGTTCTAAAGATCAACAAGGAAGATAAAATAAAGAAAATAAAATAAATTTGATATTTTGGGTAGGAGGATTAGAATGAAGAATGAGTAAATATAGGTATGAAAGATTAGAGAATCTAAATATATAGATTTTCCCTACGAAAATAAGGATCGCAGAGAAAGCATGCAAGTTCAACAAAGATGTTACGATTCACTAAACTAATCTAATAGACTCGGTTCTAAATACTCAGATGTTCAATTATTCACTACAAAGCAACACATGAAATAAATTTTCTAAACCTAGTGCAAATGAATTAAGACGATTATATAAACCTAGACAATGTCAATACTATGCTTAGTACGGGTTACTCTCATGTAGCCACATTTAGCAAGTTACCATTCCAAAAAGTTGGCTCACTAAATAACGTTATATCACATATCCAGTGATTATACATGATATTGTTAACCTCAAAAATACTTTTAAAATTAACTCCAATGCACATAACTTGATTAACATAAAAGACTTAACACGAAATACGCATTTTGACACATAAACATATCATAAACTTTGAAAAAGAAAGTATAAGCTGAAAGCAAAGCAAAGTTGTAAGGTATGCAAGTGAAAGCTAAAGTTGATTAAACCATATCCACTCTTTAATGGGAGTCATCAATTCCCACAATTCCTGCATCTTCTTTGACTTCGGTCTCGGCCTGTACAGAACCTCCGCTAGGATGCCATTCTTTGCGAATATCTTGAACAAATGAATATTGAAGAACAAATAATTTTATTGATAAGTGATTTGCAAGTACACTTATACAACATTCACTCGAGAATATAGAGAAATATAGTTATCGAAACAAGAATTCGAATCACTTAAACATTTTCTCGCTAACACTTATGAACATAGCAAATTCTCTATCTATACACACACTATATCTATCTCATGCACTCTAATATTTTCCCTCTGTATCACTACACAGTGATGCATGAAATTGTAAGGTTTGGAACACTATTTTTAGAGTTCGAAGGGTTGCGTCTATCTATAGGAAGAGTCGTGTCCATTGGTGAAAGATTGCATCACTTTATTATGATTGGCTGAGAAGCTTCAATCTAATCCACAATGGATAGGCACCTTTTCATGATTGGTTGACTTCTGATAAGTGTCTTTTCATTGGTAGTTGATAGCGGTTGATCATGCTTATCTGGTGGTTGGTAGTTAAGAAGATAAAACCAGAAAACCGTCCAAGTCGCAACCGTGAATCTTTAATTGGCAGACTTCTGTTCCGAAGAAGAACAAGTCATGACCGCGAATGATTATCATAACCGTGAATTGCATTTTTCTTCAGAAATCTCCTTGCAACTTCACCGATCTTTGATAGCTTCGATCCTAAGCCAAATCTTTAAGTTCTACGCATCTTTTTGCACCTTTTTCACTTATTTTTCATAAGATTCCACTTTAGATCATTTTACTCCCAAGATTTACCTAGCATTTACATTTGCATAAAAAAAAACTACATACCACGTGAAATCTTTTATATGAAGAATAAAAATAACTTAAACTATAGTGTTTAGTGTGTAAAATTATAATGATATTAAGTGTAATTATACACTTATCAAAGACCAAGAAGGATAGATATAAGAAAAGGTTCACCAAGAAAGTGAGACACTTGCTTTTACTTGGAGCGATTTTGAAGAATTTTCATCATCTGATGACGAAGCAATAGATTCTACCAACCTTTTCTTGATGGCGCTAGAAAATCAAAGGCTCGAGAGCTCAACATCTTCTTCTAAGAGCAACCAATCCACTGCTAACTCTAAAGCTGAGCATAACAAGGGGAGCTCTCAAGTTGAGGTACATTCTAAAATCCTTTTTTCATAAAGAGTTCGCCTAGGTAATCTTTCATGTTGTTAAACTGACTAATAAATTAGGGTAAAACATCAATGAACTAGTGAGGAGAAGTGAATACTAGGAAGACACCATTACTTCCTTATTTCTTGATATCCACTTTCTTCAAGAAAAAGCTGAGTATCATGAATGTCATAACAACAAGCTCACTAAGCGATAAAGATGAGTTGACTGCTCATATAACATCTTTAAAGGAGAAAGGGGTTTCTTCTCTAGCCAATAGTCAAACTTTGAGTAACCAAACTTGCAATTCTAAGAGAAAGAATTCATCTAAAAGGAAAAAAGCGAGCGAGCCCTAAGAAAAAATGGTGTGTGGTTTTTGTGGCAAAGCTGGATATATTGAAGTTCTTTATAAGTATAAAAATTGTTATTATGATGAGTATGACTAGACTAACTTAAACACTACTAATAAGGGAGGATCTACCTCGAAAGCATGGGTACCTAAAAGAATGTGATTGTTTTGTAGGTGAGCCTTACATCCTTTGATGATGCTGGTTAATCAAGATAGTATTTGAACATGCAAAGTTGCAAGGCAGAATTTCAAATCTTAAAATTAACACTAAAGGATCTCCTAAACATGAAATGATTGATATAATCTAAGTTGAAACATTCCATAGACACTATCAGGTTTATAAAACTTATTAAAAGAAACCTAGCATTTAAGTTAAGAGCATCACTAGTTGATAAAAGCCTTTCCCTAGGTGCGGTGTTCCCTTAAAATAATTCAGAAAAACTTGGTTAGCACTAGCTTCCAATCTAGGATTGCCTCTATGAAGTATCCACACGGATCATCACTGACCAAAACCTCCAGTGAGGAAGAACCTGCTGGTAAACAGTAGATGCTAGACTGCTCAATGACCAACTCGAAAATATTAACTAAGAAGGCTCACTTTAAAGGAAAGAACCTTCTAAAGAATTCTTGGGATGTTGGAGAAACTCCGGGAAAATCTCGTAAAAAGTTTGTGAAAAAAAGATGTCGAACTTAGAGAGAAAGGCTAAGCTGAAGTACGTTGAAAAGGAAAAAAGGGGAGGCTATTTATAGGGAGATGGGAGTTGAAAACTCTCCTCATTTAGCAATGTGGGATGGAATTTCTCCCATCCCATAAACGGGGTGACCGTATAGAGCTCAAAACTCCGTAAGTCACCCCGTCGTACAACCCACTTATGTAGGTTGTGTGTAGCCTTCACAAGGCAAGCCAGTTAGGGCTTGCCTTGTATTGGAAGCTGGGCTTGTTAGCCTGCTGCCCATGTACGCTAGTGGCTTGCGAGCAAATTTTGCATGTAGGGCATCCGCGTAGGCGCCACCTTGAATAACCCATGTTTGTTAGGTCCAACTCGCAATGGGGAAAAATTCCCTCGCTCCGCTCAGTTCAACTTTTGTTAATTTTTTCCATTAATACTTTTAATTATTAATCTTGTCCGATAAATAAATATTTCTTGGCATAAACCTAATCTATAGGTTCTTTACTTATTTCGGTAAAAACACATAGTGTGTGACCTCATAGGATCCCAGTATAGAGCCGCTAGTGGTTAACCTAAACTTTTCTTCCCATCCTGGATCCGGTTGTGCAGCTATATCCAATACAATACACTCCTTCCATCAGGTTAAGTACCATCTAGTTTATTAAGCTCGAATTAAGTGTTAGCTCATATAATAGATATAGCTATCCTCGAATTAGACTTGTTCATGAAGAAAACCACTAACCTTAACGTATCAAGATTGACTAGAAACTCATTTTATCAATCATATACTCTGATAAGAGGTTTATGAGTGTGTATCTTCAACAAGAGCCCTTAAGGTACATCTCCCATTATATCACTATATCAAAAGCGATGGATCCCATCATGACTACTCAGCTTACCAACATGTGATCATCATTATAGCTGTAATCACCTGTATAACAACTCCTAAATAAGGTAACCAGTATCTCAGGTTTGAGGATGTTTGTATTACTACTGCAATAAGACATGACACCAACATATGGATATAGTTATTTTCGAGTGTTTATCTTATAGCGATCTCCAATGTATCACCATAATACATTCATGTGTTAACTAAAGGTGTCACCTTCAACTCGTGAGATCGGGTACTTGGATATAATCCAAGGAGTAAGCCTACACATGCTAGTTTATCTGCTTTACTGATGTCTCATCTCAATGAAACTATGACTAGAGATATTTAGACTGTTCATAGTAAAACGCATGTGCAGTTTTCAAACCACATAGCTCCCACAATGTCCTTGCACTTTTATGACTTTTATGTTATAAAGTAATCACGGACTTTGTCTTGTAAATGCGCATATATAATACCACATATATATGATACCAGCAAGATACATAAACTAAACAAACATTGATAATTAATAAATATGCTTTTATTATTATTATTATTATTATTATTATTAATTTGAAATAGTTTGTACATTATAACTAATTAAGATATATCGCCCTAATTACCTCTAGGGTATACATTATGTCTAACAATCTCCCAATTGCACTAGAGCCAATTGCCCATGTCCTTCATGCCTTCTCCTTAACATGTTGGTGATGCTTATCCTGAGTCAATGGCTTTATTAGTCCATCCGCTAGATTATGATTCATTGGGATATATTGTAAGCTTATATATTTTCTAGCTACTATCTCCTGAATGGAATGGTATTTTCTAAGTACATGTTGGTTTCTTTAACGAGACTGTTGTTCCTTTGCCTGAGCAATAGCCCCATTGTTATTGCAATAATAGGATTTACAATGGTGGACACCACACCGAGATCACTAATAAATCCCTTTAACTACACAGCTTGCTTAGCTACTTCTAAAGCAATGATAGCAAGATTTTAACTATACTTGTTCTGATGGGCTTATATTCGGTAATGGTACCAAAAACATTATTCCCCACTTTTCTACCGATAAGATAAAAAAATCAAAATATGAACAGGTGTTGTTAATGTCGCTTAGTTTCGATTTAGTTTTAAAAGATATCGATCCCTCAGGGAAGGAATTCGGTTCTAAAGGCCAACTAGAGTTACGGAGTAAACAAAATTAGATAATTTGATTGGAGGGTTTGGATGATAGACTGATGAATAGATAGATGTATGAAAAGACTAAAGAAAATATAAAATATATAGATATTTCCTAAGAACAATTTTGGTATAGAAAAACATGCAAAATCATTAAGAATATTTCGTACACTAGATAACTTCAACAAATCCGGTTCTAGACACCCTAATAATCAATAATTCACCGCAGAGGAACACATGAGATGACTTTTCCAAATCTAGGGTAAACGAATTATGCCACTTATAGGAACCTAGATAACTATAATACTATGTTTAGTACAGGTCGCTCTCACATAGCCATATTTAGTAAGTTACCATTCCAAAAATGTTGGCTCACTAAATAGCATTATAATCACAGATCCAATGAGTATACACAATCTTGTTAACCCTGAAATCACTCTTAAAGTTAACTCGAAATCATATAACTTAATTAATATAAATTAAATACTCGTTATGACACATATAGATATGATAAATTTCTAAATAGAAAGTATAATCAGAAAATAAAATAAAGTTGCAAAAAATAAAATAAAATAAATTTCGAAATATAACTTTAATGGGAGTCTTAAATTTCCCGCAATTCTTGCATCTACTTTGAATTCGGTCTCGACTCGTATAGAACCTTGGCTAGGATGCTATTCTTTGTGAATATAAAATGAAAGAATGTTGAAGAACAAAAACTTTTATTTACAAGTGCTTTGCAATTATATTCATCATTAAACACTCGACTTTGTGTAGAAATATAGTGATCGAAATAAGAATTGAATCACTTATACATTTTTCTCACTAAAACTTTGAATGTACCGAAATCTATACTATTTTCACTCTCTAATGTGTATCATGCATACTACTATTCATTGCCCATACTCTATCCTGCATGCCATGAAATTGGTTGAGTTAGGAACCTATTTATAGAGTATGAAAGGTTGCGTCTATTTAAAAGAAGAGTCATGTCCATTTAGTGAAGGGTTGCATCACTTTAATATTATTGGATTCAAAGATTCATCCTCATCCATAATGGAAAGGCACCTTTTTATGATTGGTTGACTTCCAAAAGGTGTCTTTTCAGTTAATAGTTGATGGTGGTTGATCGTTATTATCTGGTGGTTGGTAGTTAAAAAGAGATAAGCAATAACTATCACAAGTCAAGATCACGAATCACATGTCTTGATCGTGAATAATGATTTAACAAGTCACGACCATGAATGGGTGTCACGATCATGACATGTCTTTTTCCTTATGTTTCTTCTTTGCAACATTGCCAATCATTGAGAACTCCGATCCTAAGCCAAATCCTTGTGTTCCACACATCTTTTTACACCTTTTTCACTCTTTTTACTTAGAATTCCATCTTCGATTATTTTACTCCCAAGATTTACCTAGTTTCTGTATTTGCATAAAAAACAACTACATACCACGTGAAATCTTTTATATGAAGTATAAAATGAAACAAAACCATATCGTTTTATGATTGAAAATGTCATGATAACAAGTGTAATTATACACTTATCACATACCCACACATAACTTTTGCTTTGTCCTCAAGGTAAACACAATAGAAGTGTGTGAAACAATATTCAAGTTTGTACCTCATTTGGCGAATGACTATCGTAGTGAGTATCACATTCCCATGTTGCATAAAGTTCAAGTAAAAGTTCAAAATTTCCCACAAATTAGTAATGTGCAATTTTTATATAGTCCAGTTGCATATCTTTTCTCTTAATGGAGGTCAATCGAATTGCATCTTCATATAAGTGTTATATGCTTACTCGAATATTTCCTCCACTCAAGTATAGTATAAATTATAAAGGACAAAGGGAGCACACTTTGGAAAGTTTGATCTCAAGGCATTTTTAGGTAACCTAGGATGCTAAAAACACTCTTAGTGGTTGCATTTTATGCTCCATACCACTTTCTCTAATTTTTTTCTTTTAAGAATATGTTTATAAAGTATAGATTTTTACTTTACACCCATTTTTCATGCTATGCTACTTTTTTTTCACTCATTGAATGATTGCAGTTTCTACTCCGTACCATTCCTCACCTTTTGCATAACTCATTGGTTATCCTCTCTTTCTTTTGATTTTTCTCTCTTAATACCCTCATCCTTTATTGATATCTTTCAAAGTATTATGACTAAAGAAAAGAAAAGAGTAAACCCGTTCATCGAGAAGGAGAATCTGGGGGACTATGAGTAAATTGACAATTTTTTTTCTACAGAAAGATCGTAATTTTTTAAGTGTTGATTTATTACTTTTCTTTAGAATTTTCATGTCTCTTTTCATTACTCCAAGTTCTGCTAGGCAATTGCCTAATTTTTAATGCATACTCACCTTCCAATCTTCCGGAGTTTGTCTTCTTCTTCTTCATCTTATTCTTTAATCATTAGAGCTTTACCAGAATGACATCTAGCAGTTGGATTTGATGGGCCAACAGAAGAATCTTCATGAGTCGAGATTAACTTCTTGGTGCAGTTGGAGTAGGAGTAGAAAGAATAGACACCATCGTTCACTTGAAGAAGTCTGATATTTTTCAAGTAATTCCCATCCATTTAACGAAAATACTCACCTAGTTGTTGGACATAGGGGAGTTCGTTTCTTGTAGGTTTATTGGCTAAACTAGATTGGATTTGTTTACGAAAACCATTGTAAAATGAAAGAAATTCTAAAAAAATGAAGTAATTTCAGATTTGGAAAAGATTTGTGATTGGAAAGGCAAACATTCAGATTGCAGAAGTGAGAAATTGATGAGCACTAAATATCAATTTTATAGAGGTTTGAGGAATAACCGTCGAATGATTGCTAAACAGGTGCAGTTATCACAGCAGTTACGATCGTGACTAATAGAATTTGAGAAATAGAGATTTTTAATAAGTAATTCATGAGCGTGAATGGGGGTCATGAACGTAAATAGGAAAAATAGAAGAATTTCTTCTATTTATCAATAATTTAGACGTAATAATATGACGTATCACCTCCAAGATGATTATTTCATATTCTTTTCACATCTAAGTTAGGAGTGAAAAATTATACAGTTTAAGAAAGAAACTAATAGATATATTAGGAAAAATATACCCTATTCTCCAAATTTTTTATTTTTAAGAACGCACTTACCATCCACGGCAACGGTGCCAAAAACATGATCATAAAATTTTGACTATACTCATTCCGATAGGCTTATATTAGGTAATTGTGCCAAAATCCTTGCTCCCCACTTTTCTACCGATTAGATAAAAAGTTTAAAATACGAGCAGGTATTGTCAATACCGCTTATCAAATAGAAAAATGGTGACCACTGCAAGTATACAATTTCAATGTAGTTTTAAAAGATATCGATCTTACAGGGAAGGAATTCGGTTCAAAAGACCAACTAGAGTTACAGAGTAAACTAAATCAGATAATTTGATTGGAGGGTTTGGATTATAGACTGTTGAATAGATAGATGTATGAATAGACTAGAGAAAATGTAAAATATATAGATGTTTCCTAAGAACAAGTTTAGTAGAGAAAAAAATGCAAAATCATCAAGAATATTTCGTACACTAGATAACTTCAACAAATATGGGTCTATACGCCCTAATATTCAATAATTCACCGCAGAGCAACACATGAGATGACTTTTCTAAATCTAGGGTAAAAGAATTATGACAATTATAAGAACCTAAATAACTATAATACTATGCTTAGTACGGGTCGCTCTCACATAACCATATTTAGCAAGTTACCATTCAAAAAATGTAGGCTCACTAAACAGCATTATAATCACAAATCCAATGATTATACATAATCTTGTTAACCCAGAAATCACTCTTAAAGTTAACTCAAAAGCATATAACTTGATATAATATAAATGACGCAAGACGAAATACTTGTTATGACACATAGACATATCATAAATTTTGAAATAGAAAGTATAAGCAAAAAATAAAATCAAGTTGTAAGGTATGCAAGTGAAAGCTAAAGTTAATCAAACCGTATCCACTCTTTAATGGGAGTCGTCAATAACCACAATTCTTACATCTACTTTGAATTTGGTCTACACTCGTACAGAATCTCCACTAGGATGCTATTCTTTGTGAATATCGAATAAAAGAATGTTAAAGAACAAAAACTTTTATTGATAAGTGCTTTGCAATACACTCATACAACAAACGCTCAAATTTGTGTAGAAATATAATGATCGAAATAAGAATCGAATCACTTATACATTTTTCTCACTAAGACTTTAAACGTAGCAAAATCTATATTATTTTCACTCTCTAATGTGTATCACACATACTACTACTCATTGCTCATACTCTATCTTGCATGCCATGAAATTGGTTGAGTTAGAAACTTATTTATAGAGTATAAAAGGTTGCGTCTATCTAAACGAAGAGTCGTGTCCATTTGGTGAAGGGTTACATCACTTTAATATGATTGGATGCAAAGATTCATCCTCATCCAAAATGGAAAGGCACCTTTTTATGATTAGTTGACTTCCAAAAGGTGTCTTTTTGGCTGGTAGTTAATGGCGGTTGATGGCTTTTGATCATTATTATCTAGCGGTTGGTAGTTGAAAAGAGATAGCCAATAATTGTCACAAGTCATGACCATGAATCACATATCGCAATCGTGAATAATGATTTGTAACTTTCTGTTATGAAGAGTAACAAGTCGCGATCGTGAATGGATGTAACGATTGTGACATGTCTTTTTTCGCATGTTTCTTCTTCCCAACTTTGCTAATCTTTAACAACTCTGATCCTAAGCCAAATCGTTGTGTTCCATGCATCTGTTTGTACCTTTTTCACTCTTTTTACATAAAATCCATCTTTGATCATTTTACTCCCAAGATTCACCTAGTTTCTGCATTTGCATAAAAAAAACTACATTCCACGTGAAATCTTTTATATGAAGTATAAAATGAAACAAAGCCATATCATTTTACGATTGAAAATGTCATGATAATAAGTGTAATTATACACTTATCAAGTAGCTATATACTCATATTCAGTGGTTGAATCAGCATTTGTATCCTGTTTGAAACTTTTTAAACAATTACCCCTCCATTTAACATAAACACATATCCTGACTGAGACTTGTATTCATCCATGTCAGACTAAAAACTCACATTAATGTATCCCTTCATAGAGAGATAACCTTCACCATATATCAAACACATATACTTAGTCCTACCTAAGTACTTAAGGATAGTTTTAACGGCCATCCAATGCTTCTCATCTAGGTTAGATTGAAATCTACTCATGATGCTCAATGCATGTGGGATGACATGCTGAGTGCATACCATAGCATACATGATGGATCCTATCACTAAGGTATAGGGTATTCCACTCATGTGTAGTCTGTTCTCTTATGTTCTCGGACACTCAAAATTAGAAAGGTTAATACCATGAGACATTGGGAGATAACCCTTTCTTGATTGCTTAAGGTTAAATCTAGCCTAAACCTTATTTCTTTATGCACTTTTAGAAGACCTAGCAGCCTTTTTGATGTATCTTAGTAGATTTTTATACCAAATACAAAAGCTGCTTCTCCAAGGTATTTTATGAAGAACTTCTTTGATAACCACGACTTCACTGTCTGAAGAAAAGGAACATCGTTTCCTATCAGTAATATGTCATCGACATATAATACAAGGAAAATGATCACACTCTTACTAGCCTTCTTATATACATAGGGCTCATTAGTTTGACACAAAACCAATTTCTCATATTGTCTATTCAAACCTAATATTTCAACTTCTTGATGCTTCCTTAAATCTTTAAATGGACTTCTGCAACTTGCATACCTTCGAGCAATCTTTGGATGTAAAACCCTTGGTTTGTGCTATATACACATCCTTATCTAGATTCTCATTAAGGAATGCTATTTTCGCATCCATGTACCAGATCTCATAATCGTGATGAGTAGTAATTACAAGGAGTATTCTAATAGACTTCAGAATGGCCACCGGTGTAAAGGTTTCATCATAGTTAATAACTTCTTTTTTACTGTAACCTTTTGTAACAAGTCTTGCTTTATAGGCAATTACATTACAGTCCATGTCAGTTTTCTTCTTGAAAACCCACATGCATCCTATGGGCTTAATCTTACTGAGAGCATTAATCAAGCTCCAAACTTGATTTTCTTACACGGAGTCCATCTCTAACCTCATGGCTATAAACCATTTATCAGACTCTAAGTCTTCCATTACCTCCTTGTAAGTCTTGGGCTCATCATCTTCCATAAGGAAGAGATGTTTATCGGTGATGAGAAAATCATATCGCTCAAGAGAGATTAGAGCCCTACCTAACGTGCGCAATGTCGGTGCTATAATAGGTTGTTCCATGCTTACACTTTCTTGTGTAATAGGTGTAGGAATAATTAGTTGATTGTCTGTTTGATCTTCTTGAGTGCCTAACTTAAGATTTCTCTCACTAGCTTTTGCAAATATATGCTCCTTCTCAAGGAATTGAGCATTTCTAGAAATAAGGACTTTTTTTCCTTATGATCATTAAAAGTACAACCCATAGTCTCCTTAGGGTAACTTACAACAAACACCTATAACACTTAGCACCCAACTTATCTAAACTTATCCTCTTTACATAAGTAGGACATCCCCAAACTCTCAGGTTGGAAAGAGCTGGTTTCTTACCATACCATAATTAGTATGATGTTTGATTAATTGATTTTGAGGACACTCTGTTTAGAATATAAACTTTTCTCTTAAGTGAATAACCCTAAAATGATCTATTGAGTTCTGATTGACTCATCATGGATGAACCATATCGAGTAGGGTTCAATTTTCCTATCTGACACTCCATTGTGTTAGGGTGTAAAGAGGTGTCCACTGGGATAATTATTCCCTAAATAATCCTAAAACTCTTGGCTAAAGTATTCATCACCTCGATAAGATCAAAGGGTCTTGATACTTTTACCAAGCTATTTCTCTACTTCAGTTTTGAACTCTTTGAATTTCTCAAAACTTTTAGAATTGTGCCTCATTAGGTACAGATAACCATATTATGAATAATAATCGATAAAGGTTATGAAGTAGACGAAACCTTCATGTGTCTTAAAACTCATTGGACCACATACATCAGAATGTATTATTTCCAAGGTACTATTAGCACACTGACCCTTTCCTTTAAAAGGTTTTTTAGTCATCTTTCCCTTTAAACAAAGTTCGCACGCCCCATAGTATTCCCATTCCATTGACCCAAAGTCACAACATTTGTGTAACTTAGTTAAGCGAGTCTCATTTATATGGCCTAGACGACAATGCCATAAGTATGAGGATTTCTCATTATCTAATCTCAATTTATTAACAATGTTCATATTTAGAATTTCCGTTTTAGTATCTAGAATGTAAATGCCATCAAAATATATTACAGAAGCATAAAGAACATTATCGCGTTAAATTTGAAAATTATTAATAAAAATAAAATCTCAAACCCCTCTATTGCTAAACATATAACAAAAATAATATTCTTACTAACAGCATGAATATAATAACATTTGTTCAAAACTAAACAAGGCCACTATGCAAGCAAAGGCTATATGTCCCTACAACTATTGCAGCAACCCGTGCTCCATTTCCAACCCTTAGATCCATTTCCCTCTATGAAAGCCTCCTACATTTTCGCAATCCCTGCACAAAAGTACATATATGAGTACCACAAGTAATATCCAATACCCATGTAGACTCATAGGGAACTGTAGAGAAACTCTCTATCATGAACATACCTGAAGTAGATGCCTCACTTGGCTTCTTCTTCACTTGTTCAGAATTCAGAACCTTGCAATCCTTCTTCCAGTGGCTGACCTTGCCACATTAGAAGTAGACATTTGCAATTCTTTCTCACTTTTCTTCTTCTTATCAATTTTATTTTTAGCACTCAGACCCTTTCTAAAACGGTACCCACCCTTGGAAGGTTTTGTTTTCTCAACCAGAAGTAAAGCCTTTGGATACTTTCGAATCTTAGGCTCTACCATTTCAACATGTTGACCAACTCAGGCAGTGTGGCATCAACCTTATTCATATAATAATTAATCACAAATTATGAATAAATATCAATCAATGAAGCAAGAATTAGATCCATACATAGTTCATGATCCATTACAAAACCTAATCGATTGAGCTTTTGTATATAACCCAAAAGTTTAAGAGCATGTTACGGTGCTGAAGTGTGCTTCATCTCGAATAAGAGTTTTGATGTATAAAATCTCTCGAACTAGGCCTACTCTGAGAAGAGCTAAAGAAGATGGAGAATCATTGTATCTAATTCCATGCTCTCATGTTGTTTCTAAAGCTCAGAATTCATGGTTGCTAGCATTACGCATGCTACTATTTCATTATCCTTTCTATGCTTCTCCCATACCTCATGCTCATTGGCATCAGTATTAGCTCAGGTTCATTAGGGTGGGGCTCATCCAAAACATAATCTATCCTTTCGAATCTAAGGACTATCCTCACCACCATGAACCAATCAGTAAAGTTTGAACCATCTATTTTACTGTCAAGAATTGAGCAAAGGTTTAAGTTTGGATTCATTATTCAACCTAGATTTAAGATAGAAGTTGTTTAGACATTAGTATATGTACATGCATTTAATAAAAGGTCTTTAATTAGAACATAATTCTTACTATTTTCTCGATATTCAAATAGCTCCTTTCTAATTAAATTCGAGAAATTTTGTCCAACCAATTTTCCTTTGTAGGTAGCATCCATAACCACTCATCATGACACCTACTATAGCAGGTCAAGCCATAACAAGAACACCATGGGTGGAATTCGTCCATTTGCATCTCATGCAATTGCTAATCAATTTGAGTTCCCTTTCTCAAAACATGCATATCCAATTGTACGACTCCTCAAATGTGTTTCCAATCTGGCATCAGCTCCAATGATATGGACAACTAACCCATTTTGATTAAGGCATTAACCCCATCTAGTCTAATGACCGAACATATGTTAAGGGAAAGCATGTTGTACATGTCCTAACATGCATTAATAAGGTTTGTATCATAACTTATGACGGGAAGACAATCTACCACCTTAATATTGTTATAGAGATTTTATTGTTACCGCTGGTCTCATCCTAGTCTAGGTCTTATACGATGGATATGATTATGATAATAATAATTTCGAGCTATTTAGAATTATTAATCTATGGAAACATGCTCAAGACTGGTACATTATAATCATTCCATTACGCCATGACTCCATATAGCATTTAAAATAAATTAGGTCCATCTTTAAGTTCTTGCACCTATGTCTATAAGTTTTAATTTACAACTTAAACCACGCTTGTAAAACCATATGTGAAATCCAATTCCCATACTAGTGCTAGACATGATGTATGCTGTAGAGGCAATTAGGCTGATATATCTTTATTAGCTATAATGTACAAACAGTTTTGAATTATTAATAATAAAAATTAAGGCATCTTTATTGCTTATCAATGCTTTCTGTTTATATATGAATCTCACTAGTATCATATATGTATAGCATTAAATATGTATATGCGCATTGATGAGACAAAGTCCATGACTACTTCATAGCATTAAAGTACAAGGACATAGTGGGAGCTATATGGTGTTAGAATTACACATACCTGTTACTATGAATAGTCTAAATATCCCTAGTCATAGTTTCATTAAGAATGGCCATCAATGGAATAGAAAGAATAGCATGTGTAGGCTTACTCCTTAGATTAGATTTAAGCAACCGATCTCATGAGCTCAAGGTGGTACCTTAAGTTAACACATGAATGTATTCAGGTAATATATTGGAGATCACTATAAGATAGAAACTTGGAAATAACTATATCCATGTGTTGCTATCATGTCTTATTGCAGTAGTAGTACAAGTATCCTAAGACCTGACATACTAGTTACCTTGTGTAGGAGTTGTTATACTTTGGATCATACTTATTCATACCCTGGCGATAAAGATGACTGATAAGTGTATAATTGCACTTATTATTATAATAATTTTACACATTAAACACTATAATTTAAGTCATTTTTATACTTCATATAAAAGATTTCACGTGGTATGTAGCTGTTTTTTATGCAAATGCAGGTATTAGGTAATTCTTGGGAGTAAAATGATCTAAAGTGGAATTCTATGAAAAAAGAGTGAAAAAGGTGCAAAAAGATGCATGGAACTTAAGGATTTGTCATAAGATTGAAGTTGTCAAAGATCGATAAAGTTACAAGAAGGATTTTGAAGAAAAACATAATTCACAGCTGTGACAACCATTCGAGGTCGCGACCTAGTATTCTTAAGAATAGAAAGTTGCCAACCAAAAGTTCACGATCGTGACTTGGATATTTTTTGGTCAACTCTACTCAACTATCAACTACCATATAAGAATGATCAACCACCATCAACTACCAAACAAAAAGACACCTTTTGGAAGTCAACCAATCATGAAAAGGTGCCTATCAATTGTGGATAATGATAAAGCTTCTCATCCAATCACAATGAAGTGATGCAATCTTTCACCAATGGACACAACTCTTCGTATGGATAGTCGCAAACCTTCATACTCTATAATAGGACTCCATACTCAACCATTTTCATGGCAAAAGTGGCATGTATAGTGGGTAGTGTTGTGTGTAGATAGAGAGTGAAATTATCTAGTTATCACTACATTCATAAGTGTTAGCGAGAAAATGTATAAGTGACTCGAATCCTTATTTCAATCACTAGATTTCTCTACATATTTGAGTGATTGATGTATAAGTGTAATTGCAAATCACTTATCAATAAAAGTTTTCATTCTTCAACATTCGATTATTCGATATTCACAAAGAATAGCATCCTAGTGGAGGTTCTGTACGAGTCGAGACCAAATTCAAAACAAACACAAGAATTACGAGAATTGATGATTCCCATTAAAGAGTGGATACGGTTTGATCAACTTTAACTTTCACTTGAATACCTTGCAACTTTTCTTTGCTTTCTACTTATACTTTCTATTTCAAAGTTTATGATATGTCTTTCTGTTATAATGTGTATATCATGTTGAGTCTTTTATATTAATCAAGTTATATGCTTTTGAGTTAACTTTAAGAGTAGTTTTGAGGTTAATGAGATTGTGTATAATCACTGGATCTGTGATTATAATGCTTTTTAGTGAGCCAACATTTTTGGAATGGTAACTTAATTAATGTGGCTATGTGAGAATGACCCATACTAAGCATAGTAATATTGTGGTCTATGTTTATATAATGGTCTTAATTCATTTACACTAGATTTGGAAAAGTCATTTCATGTGTTTCTCTAGGGTGAATAATTGAATATCTGAGTATCTAGAATCGAGACTGTTAAATTAATCTAGTGAACATAATATCTTTGATGACCTTGCATGTCTTCTTTTCTATACTCGTTCTAGGGAAAATCTATATACTTTTATCTTCTCTAATCTTTCATACATTTATCTATCCATCTATCATTTCAATCCTCCCAAACTAAAGTTAAATCTATTTTATTTTCTTTATTCCATTTCTCTTGTTGATCTTTAGAGCTGGTCCTTCCCTGTGGGATCGATAGCTTTTAAAACTACATCGTAGTTGTATACTTGCAGTGGTCACCATTTTTCTATTTAGATAAGCGGTGTTGACGACACTGTTCATATTTTGAACTTTTATCTTATCGGTAGAGAAGTTGGGAACAAAGTTTTTGGCTTCATTTTAGAATATAATCCCTCATAATCATTAGAGTCGAAACCTTGCGATCATGTTTTTGGCACCGTTACCGGGGAAGGCAAGTGCGTTCTAGAGATTAATTGCTGGAGACTACAGTACTTTTTTACTTTGCTTTTATTTTATCTATATATTTGTTTGTTTGTTATTTTATTTTATATTGTGTTATAATGTTTACTAATATACATTGGGATAATTTTTATGGTGATTACATGATTGATAACTTAATTGATATGTGCGTAAATGAAATATATC
>CATIWQ010243936.1:0-14738 GCA_949673415.1 Euphorbia schlechtendalii | reverse complement strand
CATTATATTCTAGAAATAATAAAAACTATTTTCTTTTATATATATATATATATATATATATATATATATATATATATATATATATATATTAAGTCAACTATTTAATCAGTGGTAATTATAATAGTTCATTTTGACAGGAATTTGAAGGTTTCATGTAAGTAAATTGTATTCTAAACATTTCGGTGTGTGTATATACTGATTACTGTTTGTTATGTAATTGTTTGACCCACCAACTCAAATTAGTAGGTAAGATTCAATTGCATATACTGTTTCTGACATTATCTACTTATCTACTGTATGTGTAAGCAAATAATAAACTTAACAAAATAAAACAAATGCTTACAAATTTTTTTTTCTAACATATTAGTTTTAACCCATTATTTGTACTAGGACGTGTTAATATAATTAATAATTATCAATTGACCGAAGTCACCAACTTCCTCAAATCTCTTTTTTAAGAATAATTTCCAATATTTTATATTTTTTTAGACGTACATTAAATAGAAAGAATTATCCTAAACTTCCCGGATGTGACTTGAACCTGAGATTTTTAGAATTCATAGCTTCCGTCTTAACCACTAAGCTAAGATCTCACATATAAGTTCTTATAATTATAGTAACTCCTTACACAATCATCATATAAGTTTAAATTTTCAATTAAGTCCAGATCAAACCCGAATTGATTATTTTCAAATAAATATGTTTACCTATGAAAAAAATTGTTGTTCTCAAAATGATAACATCTTTCAAGTTTTCCTCTCATTATTTTACATGTGTAATTTTTTTCTTGTTTTTTTTAATTTTTTCTTGTTATCTTTCATGTTTCTCTTTCATTATTTGACGTGTATTATATTTCATTTTCTCTCTCGTGAAAATTGTGTCAAATTATAAACGAAGAGAAACAATGAATTATAGCGAGCCAGTGAAAATTACTAGTCTTAAACGGCTAAATTCCCTCACAGTTAAAGACCCCTTCTTTTGAGGACCCTCCAATCTGTAATTCCATTAATTTATAACCATTTTTTTCTTTTCATCTCTACCTACCATTACCTTCTTTTAAGCTTCCAATTCTCCCTCTTTGCTTTATATACGAAACCAAATCTTTGTTTGAATCTTTCTTTTTTCTTTCCATCCTTCCTTTATTGTTCTTCAAAAGGGGAGATTTTTTTAAAAAAATCTTGCTTCTTAGGAAAGATATTTAGAAGAAGCTTCAAAGGTGCCAAGAAATATCATTAATAACATGGGTCGTGTTAAACTGGAGATAAAGCGAATTGAAAATCATACCAATCGTCAAGTCACATTTTCAAAACGCAGAAATGGACTCATTAAGAAAGCTTACGAGTTGTCTATTTTATGCGATATTGATATCGCTCTTATCATGTTCTCTCCTTCCGGCCGTCTCAGCCATTTCTCTGGCAAAAGAAGGTTTGCTTTTTTATTTTCTTCTTGTCATATATATTTCACCTGCATTTTTCTTATATTATGCATTCCTTGATTATGTTTCAATCATTTAAGCCATAATATGCAACAGCAGAAGGAACACAATTAATTTACGTTCTATAATAATTTATATTTATTTTAAGCCTGGATATTAGGATCTTAATTGACTAATGAGGTTATAATAATGTTTAATTTAATCGTATTAGTTATGAACTTGTTTCTTGTTATACAATTTATTTTTCTGTTTATTTGTGCTGGAAAACCAGGATTGAGGACGTTTTCTCACGTTTTATCAATCTTCCTGACCAAGAAAGAGAGCAGTACGTAAATTATTGATTTTTACGTAAATTTAATACAAAATTATGTTTATTAACACTAATTTATTTGTCCTGCAGTGCAATTTTTCCTGAACATAGCAGCTATCCGTATGCTTTATCACTCTATATTTATTTTTTATTATTTATTTGGCTTTTGTATTTTCTATACGATTTTGCTAATTATCTTCTTGTGTCCTCTATAGCAGTGATTTACAAAACAAAGAGGTAAATCCTTATTCAATATACATACCATATTTCAAAAAATATTTATACTGATAGCAAATATAATTTTTTATTCATTATAAATTTTTATGCAGTATTTGCTAAGAACTCTATACCAACTTAAGAACGAAAACGATATTGCTCTTCAGCTAACCAAGTTGGTGCTTCAATTCCTATTTATTAAATTTATTATATAGTTTTAATAATTCGACTTGTTCTATTTAATTATTTGTATTTTATTTTTCATATTGGATTGGTGGAAAAAGACCAACAACAGCAGTTAAGTCGGAGGTCGAGGTAAATATAATAGTAATAAATATAACTTGACTGTTTTAAATTTGTTGCACCGACTTAAATTTTGTCTTATTTGAAATGTCATTTAATTTTTTGATATTGTATACATGTAATTGAATATTTTTTAATTCAATTTCATAGGAACTCCAACATGAAATTGCCAGTTTGCAGCAACAACTCCATATTGCAGAGGATCAGATAAGGTTATATTTCTATTATATTAAAAAGAAATCTTCATAGTTAAGTTATATATGTGTGTGTGTGTATAGCTCTTTGTTGTGAAATATATTGATTACCTTACTGTTGAAATAAAAATAAAATTATTTAAACCATAGACTATTTCATGTACATATAAAATTGTATTTTCACAAGGTTAATAGTTAGTCGATGAACATCTAGTACTAAAAGTTATTTATTTGTTGTTTTTCATTTTTATTATGAGCACAGGGTATATGAGCCTGACCCACTAAAATTAGGATCAATGGGGGAGCTCGAATCATGCGAGAAAAATCTCGTTGACACTTTGACACGTGTTATTCAAAGAAAGGTTCATTTAATTTTTTAGTATTAATTTTTATTTATAAAATGATTTAACTTGAAATCCAAAAAAAAAAAAAATAATTAGAAAAATTTATTGTTGGGCGTTGCAGGATTATTTACTGAGCAACCAAGTATCTTATGATTTATCTACCATGCAGGTAATTAATTAATATACTAAGCTTATAAATTGAATTGAAAAATAGATTGTTTTATATGATTTGTTTTCTTATAATCATAATGTAAACAAATTATTACAGCAAGGGATAGCAACAACTTCTTTTGAGAATGATGTTCTTGGTTGGTTGCCTGATGCACAACTTGGACAAGACAATTCACACATTTTCGATGCTTCTACCTCCTTTAATAATCTAAGGTTTTTTTTTCACTTTCTTTTTTTTATATAAATAAATATGTGTGTGTTTGAACTTTTCTAAATTGCGACCAACCAACTTTACATGCATAACAATTTTGTTGTTGAAAGTATCCACTTAAAAAATATGGTTGATCTCGATTTGATTAATTGAATCACACACAATTTTTATATAACTACATTTTGATTAGTGAATTCTTGATGTGGTATAAAAAAATTAGCTCATGAAAGACCTTTTAATACAACTTTATAGATCGAAATTTACTAGTGAAACAAAAAAAACTAACCAAAAATTAAATGTACATTGTGAAGTCGAAGTGAGATCATATGATCGCTCCGATTTTGAAATTAGCGACATATTTAAAAATATTTGTAATAAAAAAAAAGAATTAAAAAATTAGACTTGAAAAAAATTGTTTGGGTTGCATTGCTTATATTGGGCCAATCTTTAAACTTTGGAAATAAAGTCATCTGCCCCATTTTGGTTTTCTGTCTTTCACTCAATTTTTGATTCGTGAAAGACACTTATTATTAAAGCGAAATTAGATGACGAGAACAAAATTGAAAAAAATAAAATATTAAAAAAACTGCCACATGTTAACCATGCAAGGGACACCAATTCCAGAATAATTGAATTTTTTTCATAAACTATACAAGAGCATCTTTAGTTGTTTGTGGATTCCAAGTTTACGTGGCATGTGGAAAGGGAATTCCTATTGGTGATATAACAGTAGTCGTAAAAATAGATTGTCTATTTTTAAGATGAGAATAGTAATTCCATTTTAAATAGTATTTATTGTAGTCAATGTTTATTCGGTTGTCTACATTCAAACAATCAAATAGACATGGTCTACAATTAATGATGACACATGGGTGACACATCATACAGGGAAGATGGGAAAGACACGCTACTAAATATGCAATTTCAAATCGATTGTCCAATCTTTCCTATGTGTCAAGATAATTTGTGGAATAGACAAATGCGAACATAACAAATGAAAAAAACACGTGCAGTGCGAATATGTACGATCAAGTATTGCAAGGAAGCAATTCAAACGGGGAGACTTCACATAGCATGGGAGAATGTAACGTTACAAACCCGAAGGATGGTGGGTTTGGTGGATGGTCTCAGCCTTACTCGTCTTTGTACCCTCAAGTGAGCCCAAATATTGAAGAGATGATGGGAAGAGACCCTATGGAGATGCCAGTGGGTGCCCCAAATATGCACTTGGATAATGAACTTGCAACTTTTGATGACAAAATTCCTCTACTTAATTAAATTTATTTTACTATTAAATTATAATTTTGGCTCTTTATTTTTAGTTTTAATGTGCGCTGAATTAATTGTGTATAAATGATTTTATGAAATTCTCTCTTTTTTTTTTTTTTTTTGTAAATTAATATATATTTCAATCAATAGTTGCAATAAGCTTAAAGACATGTAATAATATAGCATTTTTTAATACAAGTTCGCTGGCAGGTTTGCATATGTAGGAGACTTTGTTAAACATCTATCTACCTTCAATTAAAGGAGTTATCGTTTTTTACTTAGTTCAATGAAATCATATTTCTACGGTAAACAAACAAAAGTAACACTAATTTAATTTATTAATAGCCAATTGTATATTATACAGGAAAAATTTTATAAATGGGCTGAAAGCTAGGAATAATTTCAACCAAAGTTTTGTATCTTAACTTATTTTACCAATTAAGTTTCATATTTACCTTCCATACGTTCAAAAGTTGTTAGTGTTTATTTTCCATACCTTTGACGTTTGTTTTTTAATTTTCTTATCTTATTTCGACATTATCTCTCAAACCGTTCATTTTTTTGACATGTTTCTTTAGAGTTTTTTGTTCATATCATTTTTATCTTCGAAACGCCATCCATTATGATATACTTTTTTGAAATTATTTTTCAACTGTTTGAAACTGGTAGGTAAGTGGTATATAACTAGTAGGAAAAACAAGTGGTGCCAAATTTGTTATGAAAGTATGATAGGTAACACAAATACATGTCAAAAGTTTATCTCTATAGCAATAAACAAACAATTATAACCTTAAAAGTAATGAAAATGCATTAGAAAGTGATTATAACATGTAAAAAAAATTCTACAAAGTTTTATATAAAAAATAGTAAGAATCTGGTATGTAACTGGTATGAAAGAACAAAAAATATCAAAACTAGTAAGAAACTAGTAGGTAAGTGATAGGAAACTAGTATGAAAAACAAGTTTTGTCAAATTAATCTTGAAAAGTAATGAAAATACATTAGAAAGTGATTAGAACTTGTATGATAAAACTCTAGAAAGTATTGAATCAAAATGGTAGGAATCTAGTATGTAACTGGTATGAAGAACAAAAAATGTCAAAACTAGTAAAAAAGTGGTAGAAAACTGGTATTAAGAACAAGTAGTGTCAAAATAATCTTGAAAAGTAATGAAAATGCATGAGAAAGTGATTTATTCATGTAAGAAAAAACTCTAGAAAGTATTGAATCAAAACAATAGGAATCTGGTATATAACTGGTACGAAGAACAAAAAATATCAACACTAGTAATAAAGTGGTAGGAAACTGGTATGAAGAACAAATTGTGTCAAATTAATCTTGAAAAGTAATGAAAATGCATTAGAAAGTTATTAGAACATGTAAGATAAAACTCTATAAAGTATTTAATCAAAACAGCAGGAATCTAATATGTAACTGGTATGAAGAATAAAAAATATCAAAACTAGTAAGAAAGTGGTAGGAAACTGGTATGAAGAACAAGTTGTGTCAAAATAATCTTGAAAAGTAATGAAAATACATTAGAAAGTGATTTATTCATGTAAGATAAAATCTCTATAAAGTATTGAATCAAAACAGTAGTAATTTGTTATATAACAGGTATGAAGAATAAAAAATATCAAAACTAGTAAGAAAGTAGTATATAATGGTAGGAAACTGGTATGAAGAATAAATTGTGTCAAATTAATCTTGAAAAGTAATGAAAATGCATTAGAAAGTGATTAAAACATGTAAGATAAAACTCTAGAAAGTAATGAATCAAAATAGAAGGAATCTGGTGTATAACTGGTATGAAGAACAAAAAATGTCAAAATTAGTAAGAAGGTGGTAGGAAACTGATATGAAGTAAGAATTTGGTATGTAACTGGTATGAAGAACAAAAAAGATCAAATCTAATAAGAAAATGGTAGGTAAGTGGTTAGAAAACTAGTATGAATAACAAGTTGTGTCAAATTAACCTTGAAAAGTAATTAAAATGCATTAGAAGTAATTAAAACATGTAAGATAAATCTCTACAAAGTATTGAATCAAAACAGTAGGAATCTGGTATATAAAAATAGTAAGAAAGTGGTAGGAAACTGGTATGAAGAACAAGTTGTATCAAGTTAATCTTGAAAAGTAATAAAATTGTATTAGAAAGTGATTAAAACATGTAAAATAAATTTCTACAAAGTATTGAATCAAAACGGTAAAAATCTGGTATATAACTGGTATGAAGAATAAAAAATGTCAAAACTGGTAAGAAAGTAGTAAGTAAGTGGTTGTAAACTGATACGAAGAACAAGTTGTGTCAAATTAATCTTGAAAAGTAATGAAAATGCATTTGTAACAGATTTAGTGTCAATCTGAACCTAGTGCTTAACCTTCACTTGTTTATGTTCAATCTGCAATTAATCCCATGGCACAGAGTACTGCCCAGGTTGCTAGTTTTCTTTTTTGGTCATAAAATATGCGTTTGAAACTCAATTATAATTAAAAATCAAAATCAAATAAAAAAACAATAGCTAACCTAATCGAAATTTCAAGTTGAATTAAAAAAGCATGATACAAAGCTAGAAAACTGGATTTATGCAGAGAATTTGATAGTTCGAGGAGAAGAGCCTTGAAGAAAAGCTAGAAAACTAGAATTATGCAGAGAATTTGATAGTTGCAGATATCAGAGACTTGAAGAATATTCGATATAGAGAGAATCAGGAAGAATCAAAACAAGGAAGAGAGAATTTGATGGAGAGAAAACGTGCGCAATGCAAAAAGAGGAAGCAATTGAAACTTGATAAACAATGTATATGCAGAAAGTATAGAGTGAAAACTGAAACTTAAAATTGGTTATAAAATGCAAATGATAAGTTGGAACGAATTTTTGTAAATAAATTTCACAACTCCACATTTTTTACAATTTCCCTATTATCCAAACCACATTAAAAAAAATTAAATACAATTAAAATTGTACACTACATATGATCCAACAGCAAAGTTATGCGCAAAGCATATATTATACATTTTTATTAGTTTCAACTCGTATAAATTAAATGATCTACCATAGATGAAAGGAAACTAGAATTTCTAGACACAGATATGATGTTTGATAATTATTTGCAATGGAAAAAATTATGTTATTTTAATAATTTTGGAGGCAAAGCTAGTTAATTAATCCTTGAAAATTGGAATTTTATTTAAGTAATTGCTAATTATAAAATTATTCTGTGATAAATTCAAATCGATTAAGTCCTCTTTAATTAGAAAAATATGTTATTTGGCCCAACGTTTTCTTATTAACCCAAATTATCCCAGTATATTGTAGTACATTTTTCTGGAAAATAAACTGTCGCCGGCCGCCGACCAACGTAGGTGTGTTTCTCCTGGAATAGCTTTCTCCCCCCCTCTACCTACTCAGGCTTCCATCTATATTTGATTTTTTGAGTACTTTAATGGCTACTTTTGGCGCCGCTGCTACTACAAATGCGAACCCTAACAAATCTGCTGAGGTAATTTTTATTTATATCGAGCTTTCGTCCACTTCCTTTTCTTATTTTGCTTGCAATTTGTATATTGGATATATTTTTTCATTCGTTAGTACAATTGAGCAAGAGATATAGTTCACTGTAATTTGGTATTTATGTTTACATTTAACTGAATTTGGAATTCATGTTAAATGACAAAGACATTGAGTTGATATGTAGTATCTTTGTTATAGGTTGCTCAACCTCCCAGTGATTCAGTTTCCAGTCTCAGTTTCAGTCCCAAAGGCAATTTCCTGGTTGCTACTTCTTGGGATAACCAGGTTTGTTCGATTTGATTTTGCTGTATTATGTATTCATTATCAATTGGTAAAGCTGATAATCATCTTCAAGGCTTTTTTTCATCTTGAAAGTTAAATCTATTCGAAGCTAATCTATTTTGAACTCCCTCATTTAACTCCAAAACTTAAAAGAAAGGTGCCCAAATGATTTTGCAGGTAAGATGTTGGGAAATTACGCGCAATGGAACCACTGTTGGAAGTGTGCCCAAGGCATCTATATCGCATGACCAACCGGTAAATTTTCTGAAGAATTAATGTTTGCAAATCTGCTTATGGACAGGATTTCATCTATTGTTTCACCATTTTTGCAGGTCTTATGCTCTGCTTGGAAGGATGATGGACAAACTGTATTCTCTGGAGGGTGTGATAAGCAAGTGAAGATGTGGGTTCTTCCTAGCAGTCAACCAGTAACTGTTGCAGCACATGATGCACCTATCAAAGAAGTTGCATGGATTCCAGAGATGAACCTGTTAGCCACTGGAAGTTGGGACAAGACAGTGAAGTAATTTCTTGTCTCTGTGTATTTTACTTTTACCCCTTGTATGTGAATGTGATTGTCATATTTGTGTAGAAGGTCCATAAATAGCGGTGCATTTGGAGGTTTTATCATGCAACTGGATATTTCTATAATTGCCATTGTAGAGCAAAGTTTATATAAAAAGTTTTAAGAACAAGTTTTCCTTTAAGAGTTATCATTTGTGGTTGATTGTATATTACTATTTTTCTTTAATGACTTTTACTCTATGATAAGTTGATAACACAACTATATCTTCTTTAGCATCTCTGATTAAAGTTATCTTAGTGTTAAAATGTGGCTTCTTGTGATGGCTCTAAAGTACTTGAATTATCTCTCCCACAGTTTCAAACATTCAATCTGTGGCTCTATTGTCAATGATTCTGTGTATGGACTATTTTTGTTTACTAGTATAACTGTTGTGTGCATATAGATACTGGGATACAAGGCAACAAACCCCAGTGCACACTCAACCGCTTCCAGATCGCTGCTATGCAATGACGGTGCGGCATCCCCTGATGGTTGTTGGCACAGCAGATAGAAATCTTATCGTCTTTAATCTGCAACAACCTCAGGTAATGTTTTCTTGTTTCATAGTGATTATGTTATTATATTATTTTATATTCTAATGTCTGCAAAATTGGTTTCTTGATGTATCATAATCTGTAAATTCTTTTTTGGCTTAATGCATCAAGAACCCACTGAAAATGTCCCTAAACACCATATTCCCTCCTGAACTTTCAAAAGGTCCAAATAACCCCCTGAACTTGCTAAAAGCTCACCATCCTCCTCCCCCCTCCACTGCCACATGCCAACTTCTGGTTGGTTTGACTTTTCAAACATGTAAATTTTCCGATTTTACTCTCTCCTATTAGATTCTGACATGTAGCATTGAGGGGGGGAAATTAGTGCACTTTTTACAAGTTCGGGTGGTTATATGGAACTTTTGAAAGTTGAGGGGGAAAATGGTGTTTAAGGACAAGTTCAAGGGGCTCCCTATGTATTCAGCCTTCTTTTTATAAGCTGATAAATGATAATGTGATGTCTATTTCAATGTGGTTTAATACGTCTTTGTGATTTGAGTTTTGTGTTATAAAGATATTTTGAACCATAACAAATTAGCCATTTGTTTGCATAATGTTTCTTCTAATTTCTCTTCTTTCCTTTTGTTTTATAGTTCTAATAATTGTTTTTATGTCTTTAGACTGAGTTCAAGAGAATTGTTTCTCCCTTGAAGTATCAGACGAGATGTGTTGCTGCTTTTCCTGATCAACAAGGCTTCTTGGTATGTGAATTAACTTTTCTCACATTTTCTTAGCCCCTTTTCAAGTTTTCGCTTTACATTTGCAAAGGCTTGTGATTTTTGTACCTCCAAGGAAGGATCTTTGATCTTTTTCAGTTTTCTTTCTATCTTACCGAAATGACTCATGGGTAGTTAATTGACTTGTTTTTGTGTACTATATATTACTGATGTATTTCTCAGTGTCTTTCTTATTGGCAAGTTTACTTCCATGCTCTATATTCCAATGTTTGTCATGTGATTTTAGTTTGTTTTTCTTTCATTGCTCTTTGCCATGCTGCCTTCCATTTTTCATAAATTGATAGCAACTAATTGTAGCTAAATGCAATGGTCCAATCTTAAGAATAGTATAATTATAATATTAAGTATTTGTTAAATTCTGTGTAGGTTGGCTCAATTGAAGGGAGAGTTGGTGTGCATCATTTAGATGATGCACAGCAAAATAAAAATTTTACTTTTAAATGCCACAGAGATGGAAATGAGATCTATTCTGTCAACTCCTTAAACTTCCATCCAGTAAGTTTATCATCTCCGTTCTCTTACATTTAAAACATTAAATATTTGTTCCATAGATTATTTACTGCCAACAGCCGAGTGTTATTATACATAGAATAGTTTCATTATTCTCATGCCTTGGAAATATTTGTTTGGATTCGTCGGAGTGCCATCCATTTGTTTTCATCAAATAGTATGTGTGGCAATTGAAAATAATAATGATGAAATAAATTTGCAAATTTGCCACATCAAGGATGATAGATAATCAATATATGAACAAGCTAAATAGAACTTTACAATCTAATTCAGCAATCTAGAAAATATACCCCTTCCCAACAAATACACAATAAGTCTTCCTTCTGAACTGGTTTGTTCAAACTGTAACATGTACTTTGTTCACTGTTTGTCCAGGTGCATCACACATTTGCTACTGCTGGATCTGATGGTGCATTCAATTTTTGGGACAAAGATAGTAAACAGAGGCTAAAGGTCCATATTCCTGTCATTATATCTCTTATATTATAATTACTTCCCAAGAAAATTACAAAATCTTGTCAATTTTTCGAAAACGTGCTCAATTCTGAAAACTAACCACTATCCCTAGTGACGTGGCACTAAAATATGATAGAGATGTATGCTACATTTGTATGGTATAGTGGACGTGTATTTATTACCAGTGCTACGCTACTTTTGATTATGTTTATCATTCGAATTGTTTCGGATAAACACTTGCCTAATAGGCTAATAGATTGGTAAAGTTTGTTATTTCTATATTTGTTTTATAAAAAAACGTTAATCACCTTTATGGGTAAAATGGATCGCCGACTAAAAAATGAACGTGAATCTGATAGTTGGAAGTTCTATATGCAATTGTCAGGCGATGTTACGGTGCCCCCAGCCTATACCTGCCAGCGCTTTCAACAATGACGGGTCAATATATGCGTATGCGGTAATACATTTGACTTCCCCATCATTTTCTTTTTGTAACGCTGAAAAATGCTGAATATCTTTCTAATCAGCATTCATGTTATTTTCGCTGATCTAAATTTAGATTTTCTGCTGTGGTGTGACGAATACCAAGAATTTGAATCGAGAATCGATGGTTCTAAATTATCGAGTTGAATTTCTTTAGGTGTGCTATGACTGGAGTAAGGGTGCAGAGAATCACAACCCACAAACTGCAAAGACAAACATCTATCTGCATTTGCCTCAGGTAAGTAACTTCAACAACAACACAATCAATTACTCGAAATTGTCAGACTCTAAAACATTTCTTTCTTTTTTTGCAGGAATCCGAGGTTAAAGGAAAACCGCGTGTGGGGGCAAGCAATAGAAGGTAAAAGCTGCAAGCGACTGTTTGGGAGGAATATTTTGTCTTCTTCAAACAATGTGTTTAGTTGACCAAATCCCAGTGTCAATACTAGGGATGGCAATTGGCCGGATCTGGATCCATATTTTCATCATTTCAAGGCAGGCACAAGCACCATCTACCTTGCGCCAGCCTTGAAATTGTGAAAATATAGGTCCATATCGGATCCAGATCCGGCCCATTGTCATCCCTAGTCAATACATGGTTGATAAAGATAGAATTTGACTATTATTATTTTGTACCTTAATTATACCATTAAGCCATAATGTACTAGTAGCGGTATAGTGGTGAAGTTTGAATTCGATACCTTGTTGGGTCGGGTTATTCTCTAAAGTAGCTGCTTTATAAGGTCAACTTTTTCGGGGTTAAATTGAAAGTACAACAATTTATGGAAACAATTCGGTGATATAAAACACTTTGACGTAAACAATATCAGTAGCACATTTATGACATGTATACCCATATGAAATACAAGAAATAAATACGATGATTTGTTCTACACTATTTTCCTATTAAATGCCATGCGAACTTTAACATTCTAAATCTCGAAAATTTATGGTATATATTTAGAGGACGCTACTCTTATAGAATAGTATGTCGCATGTGCCTTGTATTATTATAGTTCTCATTAACCTTGTAAATATGCTGAATAAAACTTGTTCTTATATGATGCTTGAGATATATTTTGATTCATTACATATTTGAATCATTCTTCATCCTTTAATACAAAAGTTATATTGCAATCTCAGCCATTCAATGTAACATTATTGTACTAATATATGAAAAATCTGTAGTGAAATGATAATATCTTTGGCATAAAGTTTCTGAGAAGTCATGACTGCGTGAGATTTCATTCTCGATTAATTTTAAAAAAATTTCTTTAAAAATTTTTTTTCAATTATTTAAATTTCAAATTTAATATGCCAAATTTTGCCTGCAATATTCCACTTGTTTACACCCTGCAGTCGAACTTGGAATAAAGGTTTTTCTGCACCAATAAAATTGACTATGTGGGATTTGGATTTGTAAGTTTAATTAGAAAGAAAAGTTATCATAATGGGAGTTTTGTAAATAATTGGATTATGTTTAATTTAACAGTGTTTAAATATGGTTAATGTTTTATCATTATATCATAAATTTCTTAAGTAAAGAAGATTTTCCTATTTCTTTCAGCTTTTTAGATACAAATTCACAGAGCAGATTGCCTTTATTGATTACGAAGCTGACCTTTTCATTTATTTGAGATAAGAAAATCTAATAATAATAAAGATAAATGTAACTTGTACTTAACAAATACACGTATCCAACCATTTCACTGCACAATAGATTGTAAAGAACTAAAAAAGACTTTTAGGATTCGGATTCAAACTTGCAGCCAAATCCAAAAAAATTAATTAATAATAAAATGTACATGTACAATTATCTTTGAATTATATGTCTTGATTTGAAATAATGTTGACATCTAAATAAACGACGAGAGAAAAATAAAAGAAAATGGAAAATACATGACTATAAAAAAATATCATAAATTTAACTAGAAAATTTAGTTTGCCAAAAGTATAAAATTTATGGTTAAAATAAATAGATTTTATTACATATTTGAAATTTGTTTGTTATATTAATTTTACGAGCGATCATTGACTCACATTATATATTTTCTCAGATCAGTTCATAATTATGTACACGACAAAATATGTAACATGTATAAATAAATCATAATCAATAAATTAACACGTATCATTTTGAACTAGTTTGATCAAGAAGTACGGAAGTAGAAAAACTATATTACTTCTCAATCGAATAACTCTCTTGTGACGAATGTCTTAAGAATATATTTGTGACATTTAAAAATTTCAGATTCGAGTCACATACCGTGTATAATGGAGTTGAAATTTTTCAGCATATTATATATAAACTCAACTGTGCAAATTTTCTTTAAAAAGACACATTTACCCTTATCAAATGTTGCCTATAAAATACACTCTGTAGTCTCATTTCTTACCAAACCAAAAACATTAAGAAAAACACCTTTTCATTATCGTCTCCCATGTTTACTTTTCTTCTATTTAGAAACCATCATCTCCATTGAGAAAAGTACTTATTTTTACTCACTTCATTCTTTAATTATATATGGTGATTTTTTTGCAAATTAATCCATTATTTTGTGCTGATATTTCTGCTTAATAATCTAATAATCTAATTTATTTGCAAATACAGGTCGTTTGCTTGCATTGGATACTACAATTTCAGAGGTGAACTATTATTGCCCAAAAAAAGAACTCATTTCTGTTTTGCTCTATAATTAATACATTAAATCCGAGTTTTTTTTTCATTTTTTGTGATTATAGTACTTAATCATCTCGTCGATCCACTGAATAAATTCTCTATTTTGATAAAATTAAATAAAAATGGACGATTTTATAATTACTTGAAAAAAATAGATATCTTTTGAAATAACGAAAAAAGTTTGATATATATTATTAATTTGTGAGGTAAATAAACTAACGATTATTAAAATCTTGTTTCCTTCAGGTAATCAGTTTTTGTCTCCACTTTTAGCTAGTCGTATGTAGACCTGTTCGTCGGGCGGGCCGGATTTGGTGAGCTTTTTAATAAAAATATTAACCCAAGCCCAGCCCAAGCTCATATTTTAGAATTTCGGGCTCGGGCCGGGTTTACAAGGTAATTCCCAAACCCGGCCCGGGCCCACGAATATTTTTTTTGTTATAAACTTTTTTATTAAATTAAATAGAAAAAATATAAAATAAATCAAAATATATTTAAATTTTA
>CATIWQ010243927.1:0-11870 GCA_949673415.1 Euphorbia schlechtendalii | reverse complement strand
TCTACAAATGGCCTGCTTCTCTCATTTTATCTCTTGAAAAGGCCATGAGAAATTTTATTTGGACGGGTTCGGTAGACGTTAGAGACCTTGTAACAGTCCCTTGGATTAAATGCTTGAAACCGGTTAATGAAAGCGGGTTGGGGATTAGGAATCTTGCGGACATTAACACTGCCATGATGGGTAAGACCGCTTGGGGTCTGATTAGTGGCCAAAACTGCTGGTATGGTCTTCTAAAGGGGAGGTTTGTCAAGAATGGGGTTCCAAATAAATGGATTTGCAACTCTAGCGTTTGGAACTCAATTTTGGAGGTTTACTCTAAACTTCGGGAGCATTGTTTCTTGTTTATTGGTCCTCACTCCAAGATGAATTTTTGGAATGATGACTGGATTTCTCCAACCATTGCAGCTCAGCTTCATCTCTCTCGTTCGGCTGCTCAAAGGAGTAAATGTTGGTGATTACTTGACGCGTGAAGGTTGGACTCTTCTGCCAACAGGTTTGCCTAATTATTTACTTGGAAGAATCGATAATATTAAAATAACGGAGGAAGTTAGGGACGTTTGTGTTTGGAAACCTTCTTCGGATGGTTCGTTCTTTGTTAAGCTATTTTATAATTGGCTAAATCCTCCTGGCACTCTGGATCCGGTGTTCAAGAAGATATGGTACTCATCTATTGCGCCCTCACATTCAATTACCTGCTTGAAAATTTACATGGGATATGTTACTACTCATGATGTTTTAAAACGTAAAGGTTTTCAGCTTGCTTCTCAATGTGTGCTTTGTTTGGAAGTTGAGGAAACAAGGGAGCACCTCTTCATTCAATGTCATTTTTCTATGCAACTATAGAAAGTGATTTCAGATTTATTTGGAAGATAACTTGACCTCTCTCTGAGTCTAAGGGAAGTAATTGCAGCTGCTGTCTCATTCAACTTCAGTCTGCAAATCAGTTGCTTATGGATTTCGGCAATTGTGAATATTATTTGGCTTATTTGGGGTGCTAGAAATGATTACATTTTTTAAGGAAAGAATTCAAACATTCACACTTCGCTTTTTCATCTTTGGACCATTGTTCGAAGCACGGACAAAGCTGGCTATGGGTCGATTTGCAACTCAATGGTTGAAAGGCATATTCTGGGAAATCTCAACATTCAGCCGAGATTTTACACTGCTCCTAAAGTTACAACAGTTTCGTGGCTTCCTTCCCTTGATGGTTGGATCAAATGCAATACAGACGCTTCGTCATCGGGCCACCCTGGTGCCTTGGGCTATGGAGGAGTTTTTCATGATGCAAGGGGGAGAATCTTACATTGCTTTTCCTTTTGAATTGACAATACTTTCAGTTTTGTTGCAGAATTACAGGCTGCAATTTTTGCCATCAAAACTGCGGTTTTGAGGAGCTGGAAAAAGCTTTTGTTGGAGAGTGATTCAATGTACATTGTTCTTTTGCTGAGGAATCGGAGTATGAAGGTGCCTTATGTAACTTAGGCTGAATGGATGACTTATATTTGATCTATTATGCATATCTCTCTAATGGTGTCTCATATATTTCGAGAAGGAAGTGGATTTGTGGATGCCCTAGCTGCATATGGAAGAATCAACGGTGGCTCCACTTTTCCGGACAATTGTCTAGATTTTTGTTATAATTTTTCTGCACATGATGCAATGGGTTGATTGAACTATCGGTTTCATTAGTTATTTTTGTTTCCTCTTAGGGAGCAAAGCCTGTTTTGCTCTCTCAACTTTGTGTATTTTTTTGTTCATCTTTAATAAAGAGGTTTGGGTGTTTTGTAGGCAAGCGAATGCAGCAACCTAGTTGGGACGTTCGCCCTGAAATTTTCACCCATTCCAATCTTTTACCAAATGTCTGGAGGTGGCTTCCATTTTACTCGTTTCATCTTCGGGGCTCTACCGAGCTGAGGGTTTAATGAAAGATTGTGCAAAATTGTATTATCTACTTGTGAATTTCTAATCCATCCCAAACTAGCTGCATCACCCTCACGAATACAAGTCCGTAACTTGCGTAGCATATGGTTGATGTTGACACCCTCCCCATTAGAAATTGAGCTATTTCTACAGCACCATATAAGCCAAATGGTTCTTACAACTGTGCATCTCCAAAGAATGCTAATTTGGGGGCTGAAGTGTTTCTTAATAGCAGCCTTTAGCAAGTCTAAAACATTCTCTGATAAAGAAAAAGAGCGGCCGAAAAGGGATGAGATCGAGTTCCATAAAGTTTGAGCAAGTTTACATGTCATAAATAAATGTTTCTTGTTTCTATCGACTCGTTGCAAAGCGCACAAACTGAAGGAAGAGAGATGCCCCGCCGCATAAGAACGTCATGCGTAGGAATATAGCGAAGCATGATTCTTCAACAAATGAAAGAGCGGGAAAGGGGAATAGCGGGACCCAAATCTACTTCAAATTCCCAAGTAGGGGCTGCCAACCTTGAAGCCATTTCTAAAACAATTTCATCGTAAATTTCTCATCATTCACCGGCTTCCAACAACAAGTGTCATGCAAATCCCCACTGCAAACCACTGAGCAAATACGATCTTGAACATTAAAGGGTAAAAAAGAGAGATTTGACTAGCCCCCATTCCAGAACTCATTAATAGAGTTCGTTTTAGTGCATCGTTCATTCAACGGAATGCTCAATTGATCTAAGACTATTGGAGAAATCCATTCACTGTTCTAAAAGTTTAGGCTAGTGTGATGCCTAATAAACCATAGACAGTGCTGCCGTAGAATGTTATAAACATATTTAACCGAGCTCCATAAGCTTGAGAAAATTGGGTTGTTTTTAGGATTCCAACGGCATTAATAAATCTGCTTCGAAGGAATTGGAAAATAGGAACGGGCTCCGTTATTAAAGATCATGCAATCTTACCAAGCATCGCATCATTAAGGAGAGCATGATCCTTCAACCTTAAGCCAAACACAATGGCTCCAAGGAACCACAACAAATTTCTTTACATCGATCGACCCGGACCATATAAAATTCCTTATTGCCATGTTAATAGTTTTTAGAAGACTAGCATGCCATTTATACACCATGAAGGAGTGAATAAAGAAGCTTGAGATTACCAAATTAACTAATGTAAGATGCCCAGCGAAAGAGAGGGAGCTACCTTTCCAAGAAGAGAATCGAGCAAGAATTTTGTGGAGTAATGGCCTAAGATGATCGGCCTTTGGCGCGCCAACAAAAAGTGGGATTCCAAGGTAAGCAAACAGTCTAGTCCCGATCCTAAAGCCAACTTCACTTGCCAATGAATTGATCCGAGTTGCTAAAACAAGCTTCCCAAAGAAAGCATCTGATTTCTCTCAATTTATATGTTGCCCTGATAGCAAAGTGTAGCTCGTGAAGGTGGACTTTATCACACGAAAATTATTGATAGTGGCAGCCATGAAAATCAAAACATCATCCGTATATAAAGGATGAGAAGGGAAGTTATGTTCCCTGGTGTAATGCATCAAAGAAATAAAATCCAGCTCCACCAAATTCAACAAGCAACAACTTAGATATTCTTTTTCTAAATCGAAGATGATCGGTGAGAGTGGGTCCCCCTACCGAACTCCTCTACTACATTTGAAGTAGCCTTTAATTCCATTATTTGTCATGATCGAGATTCTTGCCAAGCTAAAATCAATTTGATCCAACCCCCGAATTTCTCCGAGAAACTGAATGCCTTGAACACCTAAAAAATGAATGGCCAATCTAGCATGTCAAACACCTTTCTAATATAAAGTTTCAAAGCAAAATTCCCGCTAAAATTTTTGTTTTTAAGCCCATTTATTCCTTCGGAATCAAGGGAGACACAATGGTGAATGTTCCTTCCTTTTATGAAACAAAATTGAGATGATTAGACAATACGAGAGGCGACATCCGACAGCCTATCTGTAAGAATCTTTGCAATGATTTTATAGAAAAAAATACTCATGACAATCATTCAAAAATCTGATAACCGAACGGCTCTATCCTTCTTGGGCAGTAAAGCCATTAAATTAGAATTTAAACCCGGCAAGACAACTCCACAAGAAAAAAACCAATGCACCATATTTCAAACATCATTACTGACAATGTCAAAAAATGAATAAAAGAAAACACCCGTGAATCCATCCAGTCCTAGCGCGCTATCCAGGTTAAGAGCAAAGATGGCCACTTTAATTTCAAGGTCAGCGGGATCACGAGTTAGAGGAGAATTTTCCTCTGCTGTTATGAGCCTCAGAATAATTCTATGAACATCCCCATAATCCCTAGTAGAGCTGTTGCCCATTGCAAAAAGGTCCATGTAGAAAGAAATTGCAAGGTCCGCTATGATGTCCGGGTCGGTTGTTATCACATTGTCTACTTCCAATGCCATTATGCCAGCTACCACCCTCTTAATATTAGCCACACTGAAAGAAAGTTGATTTCCTATCACCCGCTTTGAGCCAAGAAACACTGCTTTCTCCTTATGGTAAATTTCTTTCCTCAAAAGATGCTCGTTAAGTGGTTCATGCATAAGAAGTTTCCTAGCCGCAAGATCCTCCTATATGCCCTCATCAAAAAAGTTAGAATTTGTTGCTTTTATAACAATGAGAAATTAATATTCACTTTTTCATATTATTAGATTCTTTTTTTGCTTTTACTATTTTACCCTTGTACTACCTTGGGTGCCGAAAGATTGTCGTTTTAGTCAAAATTTCATTTTCCCTTTTGTTTGTCACTCTCACATATCAATGCAACATTGTAACATTTTTCTAATTTACCATTGTATTAATTAGGAAAGAGAATAAGTATAAAATGAAATTATAAGGTAATAATTAAGAAGAATGAGAATTTTATAATAAAGTTAAATGAATAAATTAGTAATTTTAATAAAGTAATAAATGTTTTATTGGTCTTGATGAAAATCTTAAAAAATAATCTTTTGGTTACGGAGGTAGTAACTATCTTCTCTCTCGTATTTAATTTGAATTTTGCAACTTCAAATTTCTATATCTCACAAACTGTTGTTTTATTATTGACTCTTTGAAATATTTCATTCGTCTTAATTTTATCTTTAAAATGACATACACTTTGAATTTTTTGAAAAAATAAAAAATTCATCGCAATCTTATACATAATATAATAGCTGTATAATAATTAAAATAATTTTTCATGATAGCATTATACAATGTATACGAGTGGTCTAATGTATTTTAAACAACCCTATATAGAATATATTATACCACTCTTATATCATGAAATTTCTGAGTCATTATATGATAATTTTTCAACTTTGTCTAAAAGATTATGTATAACGCCTTCATGAAAAAAGTTGAAAAACGATTATTATACAACTATTATAATATGTATAAGACTATGATAAATTAACTTTTTTTAATAGAAAATGAGTTTTGTTGTAAACATAACCATTATTATACCATGTATAAGAGCTCTTATATCAGGTTTAAGGTCTTACAAAAATTTTAGCATGCTGCCTAGGGGATATTGCTAGCTGAATTGTTTCTACTAATCAATATGGCTTCATTCGAGCAATTGCTTTAGAAGGAGTTAATATGCTTAGCAAAATGTGCCACAGGGGGTAACTTGGCAATGAAGATTAATATGAAGAAGGCATTTCATACAATGGATTGGGATTTCTTGTTAGCGATTCTTAACTCGTTTGGTTTCTCTGGTGTTTTTTTGTCTTGGATACGTAGTATTCTAAATTTGGCGAGAATTTTGATCTTAACACCGAGTGGGTCTCATGGCTATTTTCCTTGTTTAAGGTGGGTTCACCAAGGTGATCTTTTGTCTTCGCTACTATTTGGGATAGGTGAAGATTTTCTTAGTAGATTGTTGAGCATGTTGGCGGATTCGGGCATGTTTTCTTGCATGAAATATATCACATATTCATAATTCCCCTCGCATATGCTATATGATTTTTGGGGCATTAAACATGAAGAATATGGCTGTAATAAGGGATTCATTTGAGAAATACGCTACTGTCTCTGGGTAACACGTCAATTGAGACAAGCCACATGTTTATTTTGTGGCTTCAGTCACGGATGGGAGGGCTGTCGGCCTGGTAGTTGCCACTGGTATGAAACGGGAAGAATTTCCTTTTAATTATCTTGGTGTTCTACTATTTTATGATGGTCCAAACTCTCACCATTTGAGCCTCATTCTTCACAAAGCAATGGACAAGTTTGCGGGTAGGATGGGAAGTAGTTTGTCTATGGTGGACAGAATTGTTTTGGTAGAAACGGTAATTTATGGTACCTTATTTCATTCATTCTCAATTTATAAGTGGCCTTCCATGTTGATTAATGTCCTTGAAAAAGCCATTAGAAAATTTTTTGGACAGGGTCAATTGAGAAGCGGAAACTTGTTGTTGCTCCTTGGGATTTTTGCACGAGGCCGAAGCATGTTGGTAGCCTTGGTAAAAAGAAGATTAGTGACTTAAATAGATCTCTTCTTGCAAAGTTCCCTTGGTGTTTAATTACAAACAATGATTTTTACTTCAATCTTCTTCGCAAGAGGTTTATTAAGAACGATGTGGCTAATTTATTGCCAGTTAATTCAAGCGTTTGGTGCTCGGTTCATCATGTTTATGATTTATTACGAGAGCATATCGAGTAGTTTATTGGGGAGCGATCAGGTATGAATTTCTGGAACTCCAATTGGATTGTACCATCGGTGGCAGAACGGATGGGGTTGTCCCGATCAGCAAGGCTGAAGTTTACAGCAACCGTGGCAGATTTTTTGAACGATCAGGGTTGGACAAATTTACCTCTGGAGAAAAGTCAATCGATCCAAAATGAGTTACGCCCTTGCACACAGAGTGGCGAGGGTGAGGATTTTTGTGTTTGGTGTCCTGCAACTAGTGGCTATTTAACGGTAAATTTTTATTACAAGTGGTTGCAAGGGGAATGCAATGACTATTTGATCCTCAAGCCTGTATGGCACTCAGCAATTCCCCTATCTCATTCGATGACTTGTTGGAAGGCGATAACAGGTTATATCTCCACGCTTGATGTTTTACAACGGAAAGGTATTGCAATTGTTTCAATACGTCCTTTATGTCATGCTGACTTTGAAACACGTGAGCATCTTTTTGTCAATTGTGTCTTTTTGAAACAATTATGAGAGAGTATTCAGCTTTTATTCGGGCGTAGAATTGATGTTACACTTAATTTACAATTCTTGGTTGCTTCCGCTCTCACTCATAACATCAGCCCAAAAATTCGTGTACTTTGGATTGCCTTAATTTTCAATGTTGATTGGCTAATTTTGAATTTAAGGTGCAAGGAAATTTTCAAGGGTGAGAGGCCTTCTATTTATGGGGCTCTTCAACTACTTTTGTCTGTAATGCGTAGAGTAGATTGCATCAATTGGGGTTTGTTAGGAATTCTATCGTTGAACTAAATGTCCTTCCTACTCTCGCGCTGTAGCCTAGGTGTCCATTGACACCAAAAATTGTACCTGTCAAGTGGATTCCTTCGTCACCAAATTGGATTAAAGTGAATACAAATGCGTCTTCGGCTGGTTCTCTGAGTACTATGGGTTGTGGCGGGATTTTTCAAGATCATAATTGCAAACCTGTGTTTTGTTTCTCCTTTCATTTCTCTACGCCTTTTTCTTTTATTATAGAGTTGAAAGCTGATATTTTTGCCATGGGAGTAGCCGTCTCTAAAGGTTAGAAACATCTTTGATTGGAGAGTGATTCTAGTTACGTGGTGGATGCTTTCAGTTCTTGGACATTGCGAGTGCCATGATACCTTAGACAAGACTGGTGTAAATATTTGGAGTCCTTGCATGGCTGCCGTTTCATTTTTTCACACATTTATTGGGAGGCGAATGGTATAGCCGATGCCTTAACTCTATATGGAAGACTCTTGGATGTTCAACATACTTGGATTGATGTTCCAAATTTTTGTAGAGATTTATTTTGCGTGATTTGAGTGGCCGTAGTATGTTTCGGTTCACTTAGTTTTATTTTCGCTTGTCTTTGTTACTTTGTTACTTTCTTTTCTCATTTTAATAAAATTTAGAGAGTTGGGTGATGTGATGGTTTCGGGGGTGCCAACCTAGTTAGGATGCTCGAACCTTCTATCTCCATACCTCACTTTCATTCAAAAGAACTTCACGCCATGATTTTCATAGGAAATCGGTACAATTATAAACATAAACGAGAAACAAAATCTATATAAATTCATTATACAACTTTATACCATGAATAACGCCTTCAGGAAAAGGTATATACTGTATAAGATTGCAAAACATTTTTAAAAAACAATCGAAGTGTATGTCATTTTGATGACAAAATTAAAACAAAAAAAAATATTTGAAAGTGTCGATTCAAAAAAATTAACTATTTGTGAGATATAGACATTTGAAGTCACGAAATTCAAATTAAACAAGAGAGAAAATAGTTATAAGGGTTGATAAAATCAACTTAAAAAATGATAGAGAAAAAATGTTTCTCTTTATGTAAAAGAAAAAAAGATTTTTCTTCTTTTCAAATTTTGCAAAATATTAAAGATTAAAGTCTAAATTTTATAAGAAAATTTGGTAAATAAAAAGTAATCTTAGAATTAAAAGAATTAGAAAAGCAGCCAAATTATTATTAATTTCAATTCTCAATTCCCTTTACGGCCATAAAAATCTTCAAATATTTTTTATAGTCACAAATGTTTCCATTTCTCTTAATTCGTCTTTTCCATAAAGATCAACAAATTATTATACTATAATATTTTTTATAATATTTTTAAATTGAAAGGAGTTTTGGAAGGATAAAGGAATATACTATAATATTAACACAATCCAACTTTTTTATATTATCAACTATTAGAAATGAGAACTATATGATATATATGTAACCCTCATCTCCTCTAAATGTTACGTTTTTTTTTTGAAAAACATTCGGAGGAACGATGAGTTCCTCCATCGGAAAAAGATTGGGAAAGGTGAAAATTTTGGGGCGATCATCCCAACTACATTGATGCGATCGCTTGCCTACAAAAAACCTAACCCTCTTGTTATTAAATTAAATTAAAATTTCCCATGGAGAAAGCGTTAAATACAAGCAATTAAAATACTAGGGTGAGCAAGAACATCGCTTTCGCTACCCGGAAAGCTACGCTTCCTAGTAAAGAAAATAAATTTACACAAGTAATAACTAACTAGGATGACATCTTCTTCTCTATAGTGATTCTTGAAAATAATGCCCTTCCTTCTTTTCCAAATATACCTCGAAATAACGAACCACATAGAGGTAGCAAAGTCTCGGTTTGGCCCATCATCGAAGAAGGACAGCCACAAGGAAAGGAAGTCGTAGGCTGAGTTTGGGATAGTTACCAACACCCCAAACAAAAGGAAAAGGTCACACCAGATCAATCGAGTCTTAACACAATGGAAAAGTGCATGTTCCATGGTTTCTATTTTATCACAAAAATGGCACTGCGCGTTCTCCAAACACCCTCTGTGGAATAAGAACGATTTCGAAGGAATTCTACAGTGGAGACAAGCCACCCGAAGAACTGAATTTTAAGCACAAGACATGCCTCCCAAACTATCTTGAAATCCACATCTAGACTATTTGTAAGTGATTAAACCCATGCCTTCCTGAAAGTTGATGCCGTGTAGACCTTCGATCCGCCACCAACCCATTCGAACTTGTCCGAAACATTCGAAAAAGTCAAACTTCCTACCACCCCATCAACTCTGCTGTCAAATAATCTCAGTTTTTGGCTAGAGATCCATACTCTAAGTTGGTCACACCACTCCTTACTCGTAATCTCAAACTCCACTTCCAAAAAGGTAGCGAAACGGAACCCATAATAAATAAAGTTTGGCAGCCCTCTTCAACTGAGCAGTCTTTGCGGTTGCATAAATGGAGTAAGTCGGGAAATAGGACAACCAATGTTTGGTTTGACATCCAATTATCGTACCAGAAGGAGCACTCAACACCCGATCCTATAGATACATTAATGCTAAGCTTAAAAACATTCTAAAAGGCTTCGTTTTTAATACAACAAGCTATTATACCCTTCCAAATGTGCGAGACCCCATTAGCTATCGATTCTTCCAGATCAGCCCATGACTTAAAATTTTATCTTATCACACAACGCCTAAACCAAAGCGAGTCCGGATCCCCTACCCGAAGTTTCCATATCCACTTTAGTAAGAGACTACAATTAATAACTTTGAAATCCCTTATATGAAGTCCGCCCATTTCTTTTGGTAACCCAATCATGCTCCAACTCACTTTACTAATACCTCTTTCTTTTGCATCCCCTTTCCAAAGGAAATTCCTCATCATTTGGACAAGTCTCTCGTTTACCACCCTCGGAAGCTTTAAAAGAGAAAGCAAATAAATTGGTAAGGAAGCCAGCACCGATTTTATCAAAACCACCCTTCCACTATAAGATAGACAATTGCCTTTCCAACCTTGTAATCTATTATGGAATTTAGTGATAAGGGGACTCCAACTAGAAACGGGAATGCGTTTGTAGCTTAGTGGTGCCCCAAGATAAGCAATCGAGAATTTCTCAATTTTGCAGCCCAATACCGCCACGCACGACACAACTCGGGCCTCATCCACATTGATGCCCAATAATGAACTCTTTTGGTAGTTGATACTAAGGCCCGATATTAATTCAAAGCATTGAAGTACTCTCTTTACCTTGGGAAACAAAGATTCATTCGCCGGAATGAAGCATAAAGTAACGTCAGCAAATTGAAGTAAAGACACATCCGGAGAACTCACATTAATTTGGAATCCAGGGTGCAGGCCCTCGCGAATACAAGTGTTAAATAATTGTTTTAAACCTTCAAAGGCCAAAACAAAGATAAAGGGTGAGATGAGATCACCCTGTTTAACCCCGTGATGCAGCTGGATAGGTTCACACGGGACTCCATTAATCAAGATTGAGGTTATTGATCCATTCCTATGTTCAGCTAACCAAGACATCCGTTTATTGTCAAAACCCATCCTTTGTAGTACCGCATCGATAAAGTCCCACGAGATGCTATTGAACACCATCCTAAAATCAAGTTTCAAAGCAAAACAAGATTTATGGCTAACATGAATGGAATGAATTACCTCGGAAGTGATAAAGGAACATTCATGGATGCTCTTCCCTATGATAAAGGTGAACTGGTTATCCGAAATTAATTCACGAATAATCGGTTTTAGGCGTGCCGCAAGGACCTTGGAGATAATTTTGTAAATCCCATGGACAAGAGCGATTGGCCTATAGTTGTTCAAAGTGTAAGATCCCGGAACTTTGGGGACGAGGACCGTATATGAGTTCTTTAATGACGACGGTAGCCCCCTTCATTGCAAAAAATCTGTCAAAGACATTCAAAACACTCGACTTTAAATCAGTCCAAAACCGCTTATAGAAATAAAAATTAAAACCATCGGGTCTAGGCGCTTTCCCTTCATTGCAAGAACACACGGCTGCCCAAATTTCAGTTTCATTAAAGGGTGCAATCAGGCCCCTATTACCCGCGTAATTGGTCTGCTGAAATGGCAGCCCTTAGAGAGTGAACGGGGCTGCTGTCCCAACCGAAAATAAATCAGAATAATAACCTCTAATTACTACCCAAATAGCACTCGAATTTCGGACCAGTTGTTCATTAATCTCTAGTTGACTTATGCGATTTCCTCTAGCTTGAGCCGACGCAATTCGATGGAAAAATTTTGTATTATCATCCCCTAAAAGAACCCAGTTCATGCAAGATTGTTGATGTCAAATTTTCTCAAGATTCCGTCTATCAAGAGCTAATTGAGAGCGAAGGCGATAGAGTTCCGAATCCTCGTTCCCACCAATCGGCCTCAATGATGAACTAGACAATAACGTTACCAACGATGCTTCAAGATCTTTAATTCTCTTCTCAA
>CATIWQ010243926.1:0-18262 GCA_949673415.1 Euphorbia schlechtendalii | reverse complement strand
CCTTGTGGATGCAGGCTAGATGTATGTTAGGATTTTATTTTTCCTTCGGGTATTGCACATATTTTTACGAAAAATGTAATTAATAGGTTAGCGGGCGGTTGCATCCCCCGATTTTTGGAAGCCTTGTAATTTTTATTTTCCGCATTTGTTTTCTGCATTTATTTACTACTTTGTGGATGATTTATTATTTCACATTGTGGATGGATTTACTGCTTTTTCAATACGTGAATCATGCATGTAAACTTGAAAAACAACCTAAGCGCGAATATGCGTAACTAAGAAAATATGATTTTCTACAGATGTAATATAATGTGATCACTTAAGAAATAAGCAACTTATCCCGGACCTGAATCTCTGTGTCTTGGTGGGCCGTTCCCCGGACGTTAAGCCTCACAGGACTCTAATTCCTAGAAAGAGCTAATCCAGGTGACGACTCCACACTAAGAGACAGTGGATTCGGGTTCGGATCGATCTAAAACATTTTTACTTTTCTCTTTTAATCTTTTTTAAGGGGTCCCCGACCCGGTGCACCTTTTTCAAACACCCCGGTGGACCGCGCTTATGAAACTGCGCGCTCTCGGCCCACCGCTCCGTGTCGTCCGCTCATAGATATGATCATTATAAGAAACGACAAATAAGAAATCGACAGCCTAAGGAAGAACCTATTCGCAGAGTTCGAGATGAAAGATTTGGGAAGACTGAAATATTTCCTCAGAATTGAAGTATTAAGGTCAAAGGAATGGATTTTCATTTGTTAAAAGAAGCAAATCCTGGATCTGCTAATTGAAATAGGGATGCTCGACTGCAAACCTGTAGATACGCCCATAGTCGTAAATCAAGGACTAAGGATGTTGGAAGAAGCATAGTTGGCTGACAAAGAGAGGTACCAAAGACTAGTGGGAAAGCTGACTTATCTCTCACATACTCGACCAGATATATTCTACGCTGTAAGAATAGTGAGCCAGTTTATGCATCGACCTCGGGTTAATCATATGGAAGCAGTACGGAGGATCATCAAGTATCTCAAGGGAACAACATGACATGAGGTTTTATTCAGAGCACATGGACACCTCAAGATTGAAGGATATACAGATGCTGACTGGGCGGGGAACCCAATCGACAGACGATCAACATCAGGTTATTTCACCCTTGTAGGAGGAAATCTGGTTACTTGGAGGAGAAAGAAGCAAAAGGTGGTAGCATTATCAAGTGCTGAAGCAGAGTTTCGAGGAATTACTCGAGGGCTAACTGAGATATTGTGGTTACGAAAGTTGCTAACAGAAATTGGTTTTTCATCAACAGAAACTTGCGAACTTAAGTGCGATAACCAAGTATCTCTGAGAACCGAGTTCAACATGACCGAACAAAATATGTGGAAGTCAATCGACACTTCATCAAGGAAAAGATAGAAGCAGAAATCGTCAAAGTTCCATTCGTTCGATCTGAAGACCAACTAGCAGACATATGGACAAAAGCGGTAAACAGGAAAATCTTCAGAAACATTTTAGACAAGTTGTGTATCGAGGACCCCATTACTCAACTTGAGGGGGGTGTTAAAAAAAAGAAATCAGATTTGGGATCAGAAAGATTTCATCATTTCCCGTTAGTGTCATAATCAAGGGAGGAAAACATAACAACATATTTATGCACCCTTAATTCATTACCTTTTTTGTACAAATTGTATCTTATGTATTCACATGTACATTCCTACTATAAAAGGAGCACTGTAAGGCACATAATATATATCAGAAAAACCTTTTTCTACAAAAACATATCTTTCTTCTCTTTAGTTTCAACTCATAATCTGAAACATCAAATATAATAAACCTTCCATATCTCCAATGGTAGCTATTTTTAATGTTGGGTTCTGTTAATAAAATGAAATGAATGTAAAAACATTGAAGAAACTTTACTACCTCTTCTTATATTTTTGTGTTGAAAAAACAAAAGGGATGTGATAATCATGATGAAGACATAACACTCGCAATCAATATATATAGTGTCATGGCTTTCAAAAAAATCAGAAAAGAAGAATTATATTACCTAATTTTGTTCGTGTTGTTCCTGGCTGGATTCAAGCTGTGGGTATGATCCTATTTCTTAAACGCAAGTTTCCCGTTATTGATAGTGTTTCTCATTACTTGTTATTAACTTATTAGTAACTTGTCAGAAAGAGAGTAAGCAATTTATCAAGTTGTACATAATTAAAAATTCTAATAAGAGTAAATGATAAAAAATCAAATAATTTTGCAAAACACGATGACAACATTTAGTAATTATTTGTTTTTAATTAAAAAGAGTTCATAAGCTATAAGTTAAGAAGCCAGCAATTAAATTTAATAATTAATTATCAACGCGAATGTTCTCTCTTATAATGGGGTGGCAAGTGAATTATGAATCTCTAACTCTTATATGTTCTCTTATTTTTCCTTTCAAAACAAAAAGATTAACAAATGCGTGTGCATAATAAGAAAATTTTTAAGAGATTTATTAGTAATGATTTAGAACAATGAGACCGAAGAGAATTTCTAATCAATGTTTAACATGTTTGAAAAATTTAAGTTAATGAGCTATAGAATTTTTACTATTCCAGGTAGGACATTCTAGTGGATTATAATCTCAAGTTTCCTTACTTAATACTTATGTTTGTTTGAATTGAAATGAATCGAACGTATTTTTAATACATAAATTTATAATCTTTATTTCTTGAAGACAGGTTTTAGTTTATGTTTGTTATGTATTGAATTGAATTAAAATAAATGTAATTGCAATTGCAATTGGAAAGAAAGCTTGAAAAAATTTGATGGGGGAATTTAACATCAATTTTGGTGGCCAAAATTGACAGCAACACTTTTTCACTGAAAATTGAACTTGGTTGCTAAGTTTTATAAGAAAACTTGGTGATGCAAAGCGTGTTGTTGACTTCAAAGAGATGGAAATTTCGTGGTTGTCTTCCTTCCATTGACTCAATGTCATTTTCTGCTTCAAAAGCTTCCCAAGAAAATCCCAACATCACGTCTAGCTTTGTCTACACAAAAGGAGAAACAGCTTAAATTTGTCTTGTTTCCTTGTATGTTAAAACGTAAAAATGGCATTAATTGAACAGACGCGGTTATCTGTTTTTTGTACTGCACTAGGGTTGTATACATATTAGTACCAAATAACATTAAAAGGTAAATTTGTTATCTTTTTTGAACAAAAATGGGGAGTTTGGAAAGTTCTAATAAGACCCTAAAAAATATTATGGTTTGAGCTAGTTTCACCCATTTCACCGGATTTACTACAATTTCTTTTTTTTTTTAATCAAGTAAATGGAACAAAAGTTGAGTCGACATGTATAACTTAAAAACGTTAGTGCTGAATGTAGTGAATTATAATAGATCAATGATAACACATCAAAAGGAAAGATGATTGATGATTGTAGATATGGCTACTTAATAGCCAAACAAGTGTTCTAACTTTTAACCATACATGTAAATTAATGATGAATTTTGAAAATTCCGTTTGTTATATTTGAACTCCTCAATGTATGAGTTAGACCTTATTCTCTTCGACTACAATTCAATTGAGTTCAATTCAATTTATTAGTCTTTTTAGATAATATATATTTTTCAATTTTAAATGTTAATTGTTATACTGGAGAGATTTTTTCCCTCTTTCTTCTAATCATGCTCATATTAATAACAATCAATTTTGTTTTTATATTTAATAGATGTATTTCATTCATCTTTCAATTATCCATATCGATAACAATGAATTTCTTTTGCTATGTTCAAGAGATTTATTTCATCTCTCTTGCATTAATATCGGTATCACTAACAACAATGAGTTCAAAAGATGCAATGATAATTTTAAAAATACTAGAGATAAGGAAAAAGAATTTAAAAGGGGCGCATCTTTTATTAATCAATTAATTTTTGAGACAAATATAAAAGATTAATTTAATCATTTAACTGTTTTTCAATTTTAAGATAAAACTTTAAAAGACTAATAAAATGGGAAGAAAGAAGTAAGTGTAAACCAATTTGTTATTGACGTAATTAATCATTGTTATAGAAAGTATAAGTAGACGCCCAACTCAAATGTTTATCATAAAACTTAGCAACCAAGTTCAATTTTCAGTGAAAAGGTATAAATATATTACAAATAATTTGTTACTCTAGTTTTACTATTGCAGGTAACTCTGAATAGATTTCCTAACTAATTTTTGTTTTTCAAACATTGTGCCGTTCAAATTGATTGGGCGTTAATTTATACTTTTTATAACAATGATTAATTACGTGAATAACAAATTTGTTTACACTTCCTTCTTTCTTCCCATTTATTAGTTTTTTTAAAGTTTTATCTTAAATTTGAAAACTGGTTAAAAGATTAAATTAATCTTTTATATTTACTCAAAAATTAATTGATTAATAAAAGATGCGACCCTTTTAAATTCTTTTTCCTTATCTCTAGTATTTTTAAAATTATCATTTCATCTTTTGAACTCATTGTTGTTATTGATATGGACAATAATGAAAGAGAGATGAAATACATCTTTTAAACATAGTAAAAGAATTTCATTGTTATCGATATGGATAATTGAAAGATTAATGAAATGAATTCATTAAATATAAAAACAAAATTGATTATTATTAATATGGGTATGATTGGAAAAAAGAGGGAAGAAATCTCTTCAACATAGCAATTAACATATAAAATTGAAAGAAATGTATTACCTAAAAAGACTAATAAAATGGAATGGAAGGAGTGTTGACTAGCTATTTCTTTATTCTGAAAAATATGCGGTACACTTCAAGTTTCAAGTTTTGTTAGAATGAAACAGTCAATCGAGATAAATATAAAAGATTAATTTAACATTTTAACCATTTTTCAAATTTAAGATAAAACTTTAAAAAACTAATAAAATGGAAAGAATGAAGTAAGTGTAAACCAATTTGTTATTCACGTAATTAATTATTGTTATAAAAGATATAAATAATCAATTTGATCGGCACAAAGTTTGAAAAACAAAAATTAGTTAGGAAATCTATTCAGAGTTATCTGCAATAGTAAAACTATAACAAATTATTTGTAGTATATTTATACCTTTTCACTGAAAATTGAACTTGGTTGCTAAGTTTTATGATCAACATTTGAGTTGGGCGTCTACTTGTAGTAAGGAATAGACAATCAATCTGAAAATATTTTCTTGTTAGCTTGTCTAGCCCATCTTTCTTATAGATGTGGTACATATGTGTCATCATTAATTGTAGATAATATCTACTTGATTGTTTAGATGTAGACAACTAAGTAGACATTATCTACAATAAATACATTTTAAAATTGAATAGACAGTCTACTATTTTTATCTTATGAATAGATATTGTCTATTTTTAAAACTATTGTCACATCATAAAAAACAACTTCTGTTCCACATGACACATAGACTTGAAATCCACAAGCTACTAAAGATGCTCTTAGTTTCAGAAAATTGTTTTCATTTTCTATTTTCAGTTTTCTTTTCATTTTCCAATTTTTCCAGTTTTTCATTTTCCAAATAGAAAACTGAAAAACAGAAAACACGCTCATGTTTATTAGTTTCCTAATTTCTGTTTTTTATTTTTTTAAAAAAATCATTGATATATTTGAATTTTATTATTAAAAATATTACAAATTACATGAATATTTTTACAAATTAAATTGGAAACAACAAATATAAATTATAAACTAATGTTAAAAATCTTTTAGTTCAATCATAAATTTGAGTTAATTAATGTATAACTTGATATATACTTAAAATTCACTATTTTAGAGTATGAAATTATATTTTAAAAATTTGTTTTATTTTCATTTTTATTAGAAATAATGTGGCATTTTTATCACTTTTGTTGTTTGTGGGGTTCGAATCCAAAATCTCACACTTCTAAAATTTTTCAATGATGATAGTCACTCTGCCAAAATATAGTGATTTCATTTTTAATTATTTTTTATTTAAATTTTAAAAAATAGAAAGCATATTATGTAAAAATTTTATTTTTTTATTTTATTAAATAATAAATTTAAACTTTATTAGTTCAAGATCATAAGCAATTAATTAAAAATATATAAATTAGATTTATTAAGTAAATAATATGCAATAAAAAGTTATGAAATAAATAGTAAAAGTAATAAAATAAAATTATACAAGTATTTAAGGGGTGTCAATAAAGTTTGGCAACCTAGTATATTTCCTTCTTTTAACCCTCTATTTCAATTAAAAAAACTAAAAATATATCAATAAAAAATGCATTTGTTAATTATTAACAAGTAATTATACAACTATGTATATTAGTATAAAATAAATTAAATTATAAAGTTTTGTACTGGTTAAATAATATTGTGTTTATTCAGTTTGGAAAATTTCAGAAAATATCAAAAAGGTGTTTTCTGTCGCAAGGTATAAAATGAAAAAATCAGAAAACTATTTTTCAATTTTTTAAACTGAAAAATATTACAACTAAACATCATTCTTCATTTTCCAATTTTTGAAGAAAAAATTTCTGAAAAACTATACTATTTTTAGACGACTAAACAGCGTTCAATGTTTACCGTATTTCAAGCGGATCCAAGTTTGGAGGTATCATATAGTTTCCACGAAAATGGACAGTCTGAGGTTAATGGCCCCACTAAATCAAAGTGGCACCCACATAAACAAGGACAAAAACGAGAAAATAAAATACAAAGGTCGAGTCCAATTGGTGCGGTAAGCTTCCTACGTGGACAAATAATATCCGGCGCGTACACTCACTCGCCGCCTCCCGCATGAAAATCTTGCCAAAAACTGCATGCACTACTCCTTTTATTGCCATAGCTCTACTTCTTCCTCCTCTTATTCTCTCTCAAATCCTCTAGTTTCCTACTTTTCCTCCTCATTTCCATCATCATCGTATCTTTTAAAATCCCTATTTTTTCTCTACCTACTAATTTAAAACCCTCCATCTTCTAAAAACCCTTTCTCATTGACGTCCCAGCCGCCTCAGTGCCCTGCTATTCTCTTTTGCTTTTTCAGATATGGATGAAAATCAGGGTTCCTCTAATCATCGTTTTCCGCCCCGTACTACGACGCCGTTTAGTAAGTGTATTACTCGGCCAACAGACGCCTCACCTCCCGGCCGTACTCAACTTCATCCCGGCCATCAAAATCCTTATGTATATCAAGAATCTGTTGATTCTTTGTTTTCTCGCCTCCATATCTCTGATCCTGCCGATCAATCTTTGTATCCCGGTATTCAGCACTGTATTTCTGCTCAAGATCGTCTATATGCCGGTGGTATGCCGGAAGTTGGATGGAATTTTCATACTAATGGCGTAAGCTCTTATCTTCAACCTAGATTCCAAGGTTATGATAACGTTTGTCATTCTATGCTTCCTTCCTCTAATATTGATTTCTTGGATAATTCCTTATACGGCATACCTCGATTTAATGGACGCTCCGTGTTTGATTCTAGAGGATTTTTAGGCAATGGCTTGATGTATGGACCCAATGATTATGGTAGGACTAGTGTGTTCAATAGAACGCCTAATTACTCGGCTGTTGAGCATTTGCCTTTGCAGTATTTGAGGGGTAAAATTGTGTCCTTGGCTAAAGATCAAAGCTGGTGTAGATTGGTGCAAAAGACTATTGAGAATGCGTCAACGGAGGAGATTGATTTGTTACTGTGGGAGGTAATTGAGTATGTGGGTGAGTTGATGATTGATCCATGTGGAAATTATGTTGTACAAAAGCTTATAGAGGTGTGTACTAAGGAACAGAGAAGTAGAATTCTTGTATCTGTGACTAGAAAGAAATTTCAACTTGTTACTATTTGTCTTAACACCCACGGGTATGTATATTTATTCTTGATTCCTTTGTTGTTGTTGTTGTTTTGTTTGATAGTATTGTTAAGTAGTAGTAACTGATCTTTCTACTGTTCTATTCATTTTGTTTACAGAACTAGAGTTGTACAAAAGCTCTTGGAACGTATCAACTCCCCTCAGGAAGTCTCTATAGTAATGTCAATTCTAGGCCCCAATGCGGTGGCATTGACTAAGGACGTGAATGGCCATCATGTCATTAAGCATTGCTTGGATCATTTCTCTGCTGAAGATAATAAGGTGATCTTCACTACCTCAAAAACTGAGATCCTTGTCTTTGTTTGATTCTGGCTTTGTTAGTTCAGATGCTGGTTTGCCTATATCCATGAAGTTTCTTTTTATAATTCTGCATTTAGTTATACATGATCATCCGAATTTTCTCATTAACTGAATTTGTAATGACATGTGCATTAATAAGTTATGTTATGTAATAATAAGCGTCTACTTGTGAATGTTAGAAAATAGTTAAAAACTGGCTGAACATTGATTTTTCTAATAGAATTTCAAATATGCTACAACTATTTGATCAATTATCAACCCATGGTTTAGATTTTGGGGCAAAAAGTTCTCAATGTGTTTTCTCCAGCTGTATAAATAGCTTCATGCAGTTTCTGATGGTGGATTGTATTTGGCAGTGTCTTCTAGAAGTGATCACAAAAAATTGCTTCGACATTGCAACAGACAAAAGCGGATGTTGCGTACTTCAGCCATGTGTTGAGTGTTGTCATGGAGAAACCCAAGAGGCTCTAGTGGCTGAGATAACATCATCTGCATTAGTCCTGTCGCAACATCAATATGGGTTTGTTTTTCTAAACATTTAACATAGTTCATGTTTTCAGTCTCAAATTTACTATTCATTCAACATATATTATGAATAAGGTCTCTATACATTTCTTCTTCTTTTTGTTCACTCCAGAAACTATGTTGTACAACATATACTGGGATTGAGGGTTCCACGAATCACAGCAAATGTTCTCAGACAACTTAAAGGGCATTTCGCCGCCCTTTCCTGCAATAAATTTGGAAGTAATGTAGTGGAAAAGTGCTTTATTTACTCAATAGGAGAGCAGTCAACTAAAATTGTGTTGGAGTTGCTTAGAAGTCCGGATTTCTCAATGCTCCTTGTAGATCCTTATGGGAACTTTGTTATCCAAGCGGCACTTTCAGTATCTAAGAATAGATGCTCAAATCTTGTGTTGAATAAACGCTCCTCTCAGGTTATATAAACCATGCCAACCTTTCAATTCCCTTTGTTGCAGTTAACTCATTGAATTATGTTGTGTTTTGCATTGTAGGAGAGTTATGTTGAGCAGGGAGAAGTTCTGAGGGCTTTTCTGCAAATGATTCGTGCAAACGTTGGAAGCATGCGCGACAACATTTATGGAAGGAAGGTGCTTAATTGGATGCACAAGAACAAGGTGCACTATATGTAGACTTTGTATGTACATTTCAGGGGTACTTTTGATTCTATTATATTTTAGTGTAGGTGCTGTTTTGGACTAGTTGTTTTTGTTGTCTGAAAGAAAGCGCTGCTATTGCCTATTCACTGTTGTCTGGTGAGTACAAGTATATGAGGCTCTACTCGAATGCTTAATTTATCAGGAGGCAGTTGTTTGTTTGTAGTGTTGTTGCCTAGTTTGATGAGAAATTGAAGGATATGTAGCTTTTTGAAAGAGAGGGTTAGGCAGTGAACTGAATTTAGTGTACGATTCTCAAAATGGGTGTGGCTTTGCAAATTTATTGTGTTGTAGTACTTGTTTGAATCACATTAGAAATGCTGAGAATGCAACACAATATATATTTTCTACTTTTTCCAGTGAATGTCAGCGGTATATAAAAAATCCCCAACCCACCCCGAATATGACTCGAACCTGAGAGCCTCTAGAGTACACAACTTCTATCTTAACCGCTAGGTGAAGACATCAATCATGAGTTCGGATTGAAATTAATCGAACTTTTGATTAAAAATATCAACTTAAGTCTAACCGGCAACACATTGAAAATTCAGGCAGGTGGTCTCTCTTAAACCGGCTCATGACTCCGTAACTAATTCCTAAAAGAATAATTGGACTTGATAATCACACCTGATTATGGTGGATAAATTATTCACAAAGTTTTAATTCAAAATCTTACTTGAATGATACCAAGATGTTTATCACTTAGATTAACCCATTAATTACAAAATTTATATATTTTTGAGAGGAAACACAAGCAATCACAAATATAATTTTATATTGCAACTGTTAAAAAATATTTATATAATATGGTTGTTTGCATAAATTAGTCATTGCATTATCAATTTGCTCCCTTGTATCATTCATATAATGATTACATGCTAAACGGTTCTCGCGGTCCCACTTCATGAAAAAAGACAGTACCGGGGCACCCTATACTAAGTTAGGCCGTCCTACTCATAAGAAATAATGATTATCTACCTATAATCCTCTCTACCACTGCATCACTATTTAGACTATAGAGCACGCTCATTTTCATAACAAAGATAACTTTAACTCTATTCAATGAATGCTTTCATCTTCCTCCATCTTAAGAAATGACTTACATCGTAGAGCTTTCGTGATCCCACCTCACTAATGAGAAAAGACAATACCAGATCACCCTACACCAAGTTAGGCCACCCTATTCACAAGAAATAATGATGATCTGCACATAACCCTCTCTACCACTACCATCACTACTTTGATTATACATGAGGCTCATCTTCATAGCAAAGATAACTTTAACTCCATACAATGAATACTTTCATCTTCCTCTATCTTAAAAAATGATTTACATCATAGAACTTTTGTCGGAATCCCAAGTCCCCAACCAAACTCATCTGAATGGTTTTGCAGGTCCAAGGAAATGTTCAAGAAGGTGACATTATATAATGATACAAAAACAGTGAGACAACTATCTATTACTTAATAAAGCACATGTTTGTATCATTATCAATATAAAAAAGTTATTAGTACTATTCTATATAAATAATAAGTTCTCTTTAAAATAAAATGTTTCAGTTTGAAATTAACAACCTTAAATAAAATACCAAATGGGGATATCTAACAAGCTAAATGATAATGTTTGAAATGATTGAATGAAGTTATTGAAGAAGATGCAAGGGGTAAACAATTTTTTTATAAATTTTTTAAAAGTTCAAACGGAAAATACACAGATAATATGACACACCAGTTGACTGAAAAAGCCCGGGCCGGCAGGTGCGGTAGGTTGTCTCGTGATTGGTTAGTTATATTCTACCGCCAACTGCAACAAAGTGAGTCGCTAATTTCTCACCTTGTTTCACTGTTGTGTTTTCTTTTTCTCCTCTTCCCTCCCTTCCCTCCGTCTCGTCCTCCATTGACCGGTGTCTCCGCCATGGATCCACCGCGCCCTCTCTTCCTTCACTCTTTAATTCTGTTAATCCTTTGCGACATCGTTTCATCAGCTATCGAATTGACTAATGATCACCGGCCGATGATAATTCCCCTCCGCCTATCAACTCCTAACATCTCGGCTCATCGGCAATTCTTCGCTAAGGATTATCACAGGCGCCAGCTTCAGAATTCGAATCTTCCCAACGCTCTTATGCGCCTGCACGACGATCTCCTCACCAACGGGTATGATCTATTCAAGTGCATGGCTTACGGTTTTTGAATTTCAAATCATTGCTGCTCATTCGTGCTCGTTTTTCAGTTACTATACGACTCGGCTGTTTATTGGGACGCCTCCACAGGAATTCGCTTTAATTGTCGATACTGGTAGTACTGTGACATACGTTCCGTGCTCCACGTGTGAACATTGCGGCGTGCATCAGGTTTTTGGTTTTTTGTTCTGTAAACGTGCTGTGAAATTCTGTAATCTTGTCAATAGAATGTTGTATGAGAACATTGTTTTGGTTTACATATGCAATATTGATGCTCTCTCACATGTGTAACTCTGCATTGTCATCGACTTTTATGCATAATATATTGCTGAGTATAAAAAGTTTAGTAGTAGGAGTGGTTTCTTAGAAATTTTTAGATTCTCCATTCTGGCTACTATTTCATTTGATCTTTGTGTTCTGTAGTTGAAATTAAATTGAAGAAGTCTTCGTTGTTTAATTGCTGATTTTTGTTGTTATTTAGGATCCAAGGTTTCAACCCGATGCATCTAGAACCTATAATCCTGTGAAATGTAACCCGAGTTGTAGTTGTGATGATGAAGGAAAGCAATGCACTTATGAGAGACAATATGCGGAGATGAGCTCTAGCACAGGTGTGCTTGCTGAGGACATCATTTCTTTTGGAAATGAAAGCCAGCTCACACCTCAGCGTGCTGTTTTTGGCTGTGAAATTTCAGAGACAGGCGATCTTTTTAGCCAACGTGCTGATGGAATAATTGGATTAGGTCGTGGCTCACTCAGTATCGTGGATCAGCTTGTTGATAAGAAGGTCGTTGGTGACTCATTTTCTTTATGTTATGGTGGGATGGATGTTGGTGGGGGTGCAATGGTTCTCGGTAGGATTTCTCCTCCCTCTGATATGGTTTTTACGCATTCAGATCCTTATCGTAGGTATAATGGTTTCCTAATTTCATTGTCCTGTACTAATTCATCTTAGGTGTACTTTTTGGTTCATCTCACGCATTTACATTAGTTTTTGGATGGAAACAGTCCATATTACAACATTGATCTGAAGGAACTGCATGTATCTGGGAAGAAGTTGAATTTAAACCCAAAAATCTTTGACGGAAAGCATGGAACTGTTTTGGACAGTGGAACTACATACGCTTACCTTCCAGAAGAAGCTTTTCTTGCATTTAAGGATGCTGTAAGATAAAAATGGCTGACATCTGAATTATATTTTTGGTTTGAGGTTATGTTTAAAGTTCGTTTCATTATGTTTTTGTATATCATGCTTCCCTTTTCAACATGCCTTGATGGAGCATTTTTGCAATATCTTTTGGAATAGGTGGTATTTCTTGAATTTAAGAATGCTGTAGGCTGACATCATAATTATATTCTTGGTTTGAAGTTATGTTTAAAGTTCGTTACATTATGTTTTTGTATATCATGCTTACCTTTTCAACATGCCTTGATAGAGCATTTTTGCAATACCTTTTGGAATAGGTGGTATTTGCAATTGTTACAGCACCTCATTTTCACTTGGTTTTGCTTATAGCAAAAGATAGTGGCTAAAAATTTGATTATATGATTATACATAGGTATTATGGCATGACTTGACCTCATTTGGAAGTCTTTATGATTAAACATTAAACCGTACAATATCTAAACAGTTATGCCTTCTAAGTGATAATTTTTGTGGCAGAAGTCTATGCCTAGTGGTTGAGACAAAATCTGTAATCCTAGAGGTTACAGGTTCGAGTCCACATGTGGGTGGGGTGGGGATTTTTCTTTGTATTAATGTCTGCAACTTCAAAAAGGACAAATTTTTCTCTACTTTTCAGTTCTTGCTTCACTGTCTTACTAATTTCAGCCCTTTTGTTTTGTTTTTTTATTGGTAGGGCACTTGCAGTCAGTAATTTTATGTTCTTTCATTATGCTGAAATCAGGTTATGAAGGAAATCAACCTCAAACTAATCCCTGGTCCTGATCCAAATTATGGTGATATATGTTTTTCTGGGACTACAAGGTGTGGCTAACTGTACAATCTTGATTATGAGCTCTGATGTCAAATATTTCGAATATAACTCGAATTTTGTTACTGATTCTTGTAGGAATGTTTCTCTACTATCAGAAGTATTTCCCAATGTTGAAATGGTATTCAGCAATAATGAAAAGCTGGCCCTGTCTCCAGAAAATTATCTGTTCCGGGTAACTTGATACACCTTCTGTTGCAGCAGGCTATTCATTATATGCTGCCGTTTTGAATTATTGCTTGTCTGCATTCTGACTTATTCTTTTGTTTTTTTTCCTTCTCCCCTTTGTTTATGCCATGCTTTATAGCATACAAAGGTTAGCGGTGCGTATTGCTTGGGAATTTTTCAAAACGGGAATGATCCAACTACACTTTTAGGAGGTACGATTGGCCATATGCATTTATAATTCTATGTAAGAATATTAGACTCTGAAAAAACCTAGGTTGTTCTTCACCTCTAAAATTGCTGTGGTTATGTTGTGGCCTGTTTATGCTTATTTGTTCATCCTACATTTACTTGTTTCTGTGACAGGAATCCTAGTGCGTAATACTCTGGTAACTTATGATCGAGAGAATGATAAGGTCGGTTTCTTGAAAACTAATTGTTCTGAGCTGTGGAAGACTCTGGAAGATCCTAATTTGCCTGCTGCGGTACCATTAGTTTCCCCTGCTGGTAATAAAAGTGAAGGATTTCCTCCCACCGAAGCCCCAAGTGGCACTAAAGACCCAAGTGGCTTGCCTCCAGATTTGTTTCCCGGTACAATTTATAATGTTCGGCATTTAATTTGTTTATTTTTTCTAATAATTGTAGTATACTTGTGATATGGGGGATGGCTCTTGTAAGCACACCTCCCTCCCCTTTGCGAGAACGGTTTTTTTGGATTTTTTTTTGTAATTTTTGGTTTTCTTTTTGTTTTGAGTATTCGAGGGCGGTTCTCTAATTTTCTTCTCTGATTTTATCATCTCTTTCGTTATTCGTTGGTTATGAGTTTGGCATATTTGACTTGTTTCTGGAATTGAGCTCACCGTTCTGTTTGTAGCTTCTTCTTTTGCTAATTGCTTTGTTTCCTTAACTTCTGTTAGAACAAAGGGTATATTTTCAGATTATATATCTTTTTTTTTTGGAAAACAAAAATTATAATTTTAATGAGTTCTAACTGTTTTAGTGTAATGTCCTGCATTTTCTGTTTTTCTCCCAGTTCTTTTTTGGTTTTGTTTTTCATTTTATTGGTTTTTGGTTGAAGTATGCAAAATGACATGAGTTTTAGACATTATGCTTTCTTTTCAATACATATGTTTTTCAGATTATATGGCTGATGTTGTAGATCATTGCACATATAATTTAGAACATATTTTATGTTTTCTGAACAATTCATAATAAACAAATGTTGCATTTAGAATAGCATACAAACTATTAAACACATAAGATTGCACTTTCAAAACTACAGGCTAATTGTTTAGAACATAATTACAGGGAATAAGAACATATCAGTATTGTTCAGAACATTAAAAAATCTTTTAGTAAACATTATTAGTATTCAATAGGGCTTACCTATGAATTATATATATTCATCTTGTTCAGAATGTAAATTTTCCTCCCATCTTTCTAGAATTGAGTCAATTGAGGGGTGTAGAGTTGATGCATTTCTCCGTCTAGAAAAGCTGTCTTCAAGACTTCCATTATCTCGTTACCTCTAAATTTTACGTCTTGCACCCAACACGAGTGAAGTGACAAACATTTGTATAGTTAACCAAGCTTTTCATTCTGCATTTACCCCTCCTTTAACACTGGGCATAGCATTTACCTTAGCTGTTCGATTTTTCCTGAACCAGCTTTTTTGCATACAAAATATTTAAAAGAGACAACATCAATTTTCTTCCTCTTTTTTAGCAGTAGGTTTCATGGTATTAAAATATGTTTTGTACAAGTCAGTACCCTCATCTATACTCATAAATTTCTTGCCTACTGAAGAAATTCAGTATCCATTCTCTTGCTCCTCATAGGGTTGCTAGAGGTATTACATGTGGAGTAAGATGAACAATTTGAGTAAAAGAAGCAACAGTTTGTTCATCTGTCAAAGTTAAAACTGAAAACAAGCATTTATATCAATTCAGATGATATGGCATAAACATTAGAGCATCTATACTTTAAAATGTATTATATAACACTTCACGACATATTCAATGATTATTCAAAACATGTGTTGGAACATAAGAAAGAAAGTTTAGTCCTCTAAAAGTTCAGAACATATTCATCTAGTTTTACAAATATGGTATCACACCTAATCAATAATTATTAAGAACATATATTGGAACTTAATTATATGATTTAATATTTGATGGTTTTGTATTTTTGGTCGATGTCATTGAGGTCGATATTGTTGTGGTTGCATATGGGTATAGCAACGTTAAATAATCAACACTTCTTCACAAGTCTAATTCACTCAATATTGATACATTACGGGAGATTTCAATGAAGCTTTTAGCTTTTTTTAATCTGAGTTTCTCAAAATCGAAATCTCAGTTGCAAAGGAAGAAGAAACAGTGATCGCATGGGGAAGAAGAAACACTGAGTTTGCTTTTTAATGTGTTTCTGATATAAAAATCATTCTCTTTATAGAGTTATTTTCACCTAATCCTTCATCTCTCTCTCTCTCTCTCTCTCTCTCTCTCTCTCTCTCTCTCTATATATATATATATATATATATATATATATATATATATATATATATATCTTGGAAGGTTTGTACTCATATTATCATTATAGCATTTTCAGAAGCTTCGTTCTTGATTTTGAGCTTCTGCATTTCTTATCACATACTCAGATATTTAACTTATTCAAAGTTTGAATAAGTATGATAGGTCAAATTTTGAGTTCTATACCGCATGGCTTTAAATCTTAGTTCTGAAAACTTTTTAAGTATTTTGGTAAACAAATACTTGAAAAAAGTTTATTTTAAGTTCGCAGTTATCTTCATTTCCTACAATTTATTAATTTTAGTAGCAGCTTGGTTCACGGAATAGAATAGGTGTTTCTTAAGGAATCCTTGAGAAATTTCTTTTTTTGTTTGAAGAATATGAATTTTTGAAGAGGCTGAGTATCGAATCCGGGACCTTCCACCTCTACTTTGAGAGGTGTACCAATTAAGCTATTATTCAATGAACCAAACAACACATTAGTGTCTCTCGTCCATCTTAACATTTTCTTTTGAAATTCTTTGGGATTGTTTTCATTATGGATGAATATTTAAGTTTCTTAAGCTAAGTCTTAATATATTGCAGATCTAAAGGATGTTTGAGCATCCTTAAACGAATTAAAAGATGTAATGTAAAAAAAAAAAAAAAATATTATGACTAAATTATCTGGTGCAGTAGTTTGACTGACAATTTCATTCAGTTGATACTACATTTACATCTCTGAAAATTTTCTCCCTCAATGTATGTGTAGGTGAACTTCGAGTTGGGATCATCACATTTGAGATGTTGATTAATGTTGATAATTCCGACATGAAGCCCAACTTAACAAAAGTAGCTGACCTCATAGCTCACGAGTTGGATATTAATAATTTGCAGGTATCTTCACTTATTTTCACTTGCAATGACAGAAGTAAATTAAACCTTAATTCCCCATACTCTGTGTAGCACAAGTATATAATGGTATTCTTATATTATTCTCAGTGTGTGACGATACAACTTCCCAATTTTAGATTCCCAACAAAATATACAATACTTATGATGATGCTCGATTTTTCAGGTTCATATGTTAAATTTCACCTTAGAAGGTAATAATTACCGTATTAGATGGGGTATCTTCCCAGCGGGGTCGTCTGGTTACATCTCCAATACCACGGCCATGGTAATTTTGGCAATTTTTAGATGTAGTAGCTATTTTATATTACTTTGTACTTTTCTCTCTGGATTAGTTCACTAATGGTTATTAAATGTTTTATGTTGAAGAACATAATCATGCAGTTAAAGGATCATCGATTGCAGTTCCCAGAGAGATTAGGGAGCTATCAGTTGATAGAATGGAAAATCGAACCTCAAAAAACGGAGTATGTTGTGTTCTTTCCTTTTTCTTTTTTCTGTTGTGTTATAACGAGGAATGTTTGAATTTGTTAAATTTGGAAAACTGTGCAGTAAATGGTGGCAGAAACACTTAGTGGCTGTAGCTGCTGGAGGTTTGGCTGCAATTGCTGTTAGTTTAGGTAGTTTCGGCATGTGGATGATGTGGCGACATCGACAAAGACAACTCGGTACATATGAGCCTGTTGGTGCCATTGTTCCTGAGCAAGAGCTCCAGACCTTATAGTTTGAATTTTCGTTTTTTATCGATATTTGTTGATAGTATAGTTTTCATTCACCTCTTACTGATGTAAGAGTATATATAGTCTATAGAATCAATCATGGGGTGAAGCATAGAAGAAAAAGAATTAGCGACGAGATGATTATATGCTCGCATTGTTCCTGATTATACATAGTATTGAATTGTGTATCGTCATCATTCGCGCATCTTAGTAGGGATAAAAACGGAAATTACATAGGCAGAAGTTATGGTTCTGAAAGGCTAATCATTTTCTTAGTAGGGATGACAATTGATGAGAATTTCGTGAGTATCAATCAAGTATTGTCTGATGCTATCCGTGTTTTACGAGAACCTTATTATCAAAGATTTTGATAAGAGGATGAGAATTAAGAGTTTGCGAAGAATAGATAAGAGTACGGACACAGATAGGGCTATTTTTGTGGGTATT
>CATIWQ010243898.1:0-14372 GCA_949673415.1 Euphorbia schlechtendalii | reverse complement strand
AGGATTGTTGGATTTTCCTACAAAACAAGATTTACATGTGCAAATATGATATGTACATAGTAAAAATGCATGTGAATGCAACCTTTCTTTGACATTGCGTAAGGCTGTCTAGCTGATGCCCCATATTGATAAGGCTAACTCAAGTTGTGGATAAATGTCTCCTTTGGAATGATGAGGGTCGTGGTTTCGAGTTGAAGTTCAATTTTGTGTTTGGATCAGAGTCAGGTTTGAGGCTTGAATCTAGTTCTAAGTAGATTTAGATGAGTCAAACATTTTGTTAGTGGCAAAGTTCGATCCACGTGGTTTCCGAGAGGCGCCGGCCCCGTGAGATAGGGCATGGGGTTTTCGAAAAGCTATGCTATTGGAAAAGCATGTTGGAAAAGAGGTTTCCTCGGAGGAAATTTTCTTGAAAATGCATTGCAATTTCAAAAGACTCGAGATCAGGATCTCTAGCCTATGGTACTCAAAGTCGCCACCCGGATCAGCTCTTTCGGGAAATTTCGGTACAGCCTAGATCTTTTAAGCCTAAGCAATACCATAGTTCAGAGATTCGGGTCCGAGATGAGTTATCTATTTCGTTGTCATTTGAGTTAAATTACATTGTGAAAGAAACCACATTTGTAATATTCAAACTAAACTAGATATTTTCAGTTTATGTTTATCGCACATGCATAGAACGATAAGTAAATTGCGGAAGGTAAACACATAGGAAATTAAATGCGCCTATTCTATGGGGTATTAATTACATCATTAGGCTTGGGGTTTTACAAATCATCTAAATATATCGAAACCTAAGGGGTACAATCATGTAGAATACATCGATATCTAACAAATATTACATTGGATTTCAAAATTGAAAGCGATACCCGAAGGAATTTAAATCCTAACATACATCTATCCTGCATCAACAAAGGTTAGCACGAGATATGGCATCACATTTACATGTATGTACCAAGCATACCATGTATGTTCGATTTGGATTTTTGGCAAGATCTGTGTGGTCGAGGTATAAAAACAACGAATATTTCGGAGTTATTGTTTCATGAAAATTGTTGATTTTTATTTACACTTATATTGTTCAATTTTATTAATGAAAATGAAAGCATGGCAATGTGGTGAGGACTGTTATCCGGGAACACATTTTATTCCCTTCATGAAGGTGACCTAAAGCAACATTTAGAAAGATAAATCTAGGCCAAGCATGCATAATATAGTTATCGTTTGGGTTAACAACGGTAACGATGTCATCCATATTGTTATTGACTTCCCTGTGAAGGGCGATATCGATATGCGTGGCCCGAAGTGCTTCCATTGCTAATCCAAACTTTAATAAATCATATATAAATCCTAAATAATTACATATCAGAGGTTTGTTACCCTCAATGATGCATTTCCAAACTTAGGATGGTCTTAGCGGGTCATTCCGGACTCAAAAGATTTGAAACGGAGCAAAACAAAGCAAAATTGCATCTAGCAGGGCAATATCATTAATGGTATTAAGCAATATGATTAACAGTATCAAGTGATATCGTTAACAATATCGAGTTCCAGACCTGCTGGTAAACATGCAAAAATAGTAGAAAACTTTAAAAACGATAATCCAAACTTCAAATGATCATAACTTTTGCTACACTTAACCGATCTGGATGATCTTTATCATTTCCGAAAGCTCAGGATGTGTAGAATATGTTTATGTAATCAAGTCACTCAAACAGATTTGAAATCATATTGAAAGTCGCAGAAAACAGAATGGTGAAACGGGAAATAACCGAAAAGAAAATGAAACTTCAAAAATAAAAGCATATAAACTTAAGCATAAACTCTTGGAACTCAGAGGCTTACCCTGTAGCCGTTAATCCACTTTGCTTGGTCCACGAAAGTACCCAGAAAGTCCTCGTTTCTTTGGCTCGGTTTTGCGATTTTTTTGGCGAAAATGGAGAGTAAAGATCTCCTCTTCGCGGGAAGGCTAGGCTTCTAGGGTATGGCTTGTCGGAAGAGGAAGAGAGGAGGTAGGAGTCCTGCTTCCCATAGATTTAGACTTGAAAACACTTTAAAGATTAAAACTTGTGAGTTTTCAGTTTTTGCTTGGTAAGAGCTCTGTTTGGTTTTTTTTACTTTTGTTCCTTCTTCTTCTTGCTGGAAAAATCTAAGCTCTCCTCTTTGCTCCTGCCATCCCCTTGTGATTGAAAATTAACCCAATTCTTATGGGCTCCCTTCAATCCAAAAAGATAAGTCAAAGTTTTCCTTTACTTTTTTTAACAAAAATCCTTATCCCTATGCAAATGTTGGGGATCCAAAGTCCTTAGTGGGATGTGGCTGTCATTTTTCAATGATGAAATCCGAAGAAGTGGTAAAATTTTGTATTTTTGGCTGAAAAAGTCCACAAAGTACAATTCTGGTTCTGTTGTCAATTCAACATCGTTAACGATATTAGTGATATTGTTAACGATATCATTAATATCGTTAACGATATCTCAACATCATTAACGAAATAACCAATATCGTTAACGATATCGAATACAGGCGGGCTTTTCTTCATTATTTGGGCTTTTTAAGGGAAAAGAGGCCCAAAGAAACAAGGCAGATGATTACCGGACAATTTTGAGACCCAGTAAAATGTGAAAAAGCTAACAAGGGAAAAATTTATAGCTTCATCATTGAACTCGTGAGTCGGGCCTAAAATCCCATGCTCACAAGCATCCCCTCGTGGGATCACTATTGTTATGAGATCAGTATGGTCTCACGATTGAAGGAGCAGCGGGGTTTAGAGATAATACCTGCCCAGTCGCGGTTGGCACTTCCTTGGGGATGATGGCTGGAAGCTTTCTTCTTGGTGCGGCCTTCGAAAATTAGTCTCTTGATGCCCCATGGTGAATTTCCCAGTTGGCAATGACTGCCCCTGTGGAGGTTGACCTTTGGTTAGTTAATACCATCAGAATCGTTGGGGAGAGAACGTTGACCGTGTGCCCCCGTTCTCCTAGTTGAGAATCCTGTGTACAGGTTGTAGTTAGTCCATTCATAACGTGGACCATTGGAAATCTGCTGATCGTAAGAAGGCCAGGATAAGGCATGAACTGTTGAAAGTTCATTTGGTTGTAAAATCCTGAAAGAGGGTGAACTATAGGAAGTTCATTTGACTATAAAAAGTCTGGGAAAGGCGAACTGTAAGAAGTTCATTTGGCCGTAAAAAAGCCTGAAAGATTGTGAATTGTAAGAAGTTCATTTGGCTATAAAAAGCATGAAAGACGGTGAACTGTAGAAGTTCGTTTGGCTATAAAAAGCTTGAAAGATAGTGAATTGTAAGAAGTTCGTTTGGCTATAAAAAGCTTGAAAGACGGTGAACTGTAAGAAGTTCGTTAATGCGAGGCATGGATGCATGTTTTTAATTCCTTGATTGAGTTTGCTGGAAGCAAAAATTTTTGCCCCTTCAATCAAGAATTAAAATATGAATGCGTGTTGACTTCTCGGACCAGCATGACCGAGTTTTGAAAATATTTTTAACTAGTCTCAAAAGTTGGCAAAATGCTTTTGATGATTTTTACAAGGTTAAAATATATTGAAAAATGAATTTTAAAGCGTTAAAATGAATTTGGATTGAAAATAAAAGAAACGGGTTGGACTGAAATACCATATCATTAATGATATGGGTTGATATTGTTAACGATATCAGTGATATCATTAACGATATCGAAGTGACAGAATTCAAGAATTAAACCTAACTTTTTCTCCCCTCTTTCATTCATCCGAAAACAAAATAAAAAAACCTCTAAAAACAATTTATTTCTTCGAATTCTCAGGCAAAATGTTGTGTAAAAACAAGTCTCACAACCCAAGGGTCGTTTCCCCCTCCTCTCTCGATGCTAACCTCGACATTCCGGGATTCAAACGGTGTCCCATGGAGGAAGCTTTTTATTTCGAGCGGGAAGATGAGTTCGTCAGCTTTTCCATCGATTCTTCGATCACTACTCTCCGCCCGAGGCTCAGGGAACATGCCTCGGTAGTCCAGGTAACCCAAAACTTTCTCAATTTCAAGTTTTTCCCGATTTCCATTTGAAAGCCTAAGTTTTAGATTTGTGAAAATCACTTGATTTAGATGAAATTGATGCATGATTAGGCTTTATACATTGATTATGCATAGTTTAGGATGATTTGGAACCCAATGTGGGGGATTAAAATGCGAAATTTTGGATTTTTAGCGGCTGGAATCGTGATAGAATGTATTCTACCTTTGCAACTTTGATATCGTTAGCGATATCACCGATATCGTTAGTGACATCACCGATACCGTTAACGATATCACCGATACAGTTAACGATATCACAGAGACAAAGGCAGAAAGTTTTCTGCCTCGTCTAAAAATCGCATTTAGGCTCTATTTCAGCCTAGTTTAAAGTTCTCGAAAAAATTAAAGCTCTTTATTTGTGATAAAAGGATACTGAATCTCGAGTCGATTTTGAGATTGATCTTCTGCATTTTGTTTCTATCTTTTGCAGCTGCAGACCTATATCAACTTTTCCGGTATAGGAGCCATGGGGTACTGGTGGAGTCGCACTACCGGAGATCCGAAGCTTCGAGCTGCCATTGACACCACTGGGTTTGGCGTGCTAGTACGGATTTTATCGAGTCACATGCCGCATTTCTCTCACCTTACTCTCACTACCTTGGTTGAGTGGTGGTCTGAGACTACCCACACCTTCCACCTTTTAATGGGAGAGTTGACCATCACTCCTTCTGACGTGGTGGCGATGATGGGCCTCTCCTAGCATCCAGGGGCCATCCATTTCGACGTATTCATGGACCACTTCTCCACTACTCACCAGGTCGTCAACAGGGTATACGAATTGTTTGGTTTGGCCCTGCACACGGGTCTTACAAGGAGCTGAGTCTATATTGGGGCATGATGGAGGTGGTTCCCGAGGAGTCACGGGTTCAGTGCATGAGCTCCTTCGTTATTTGCTTGCTGACAGTGCTCTTCTTATTCGTCGCTTCCAGTAACGTCAACTACGGGTTGATCTCTGCAGTGGAGGATTTGGTGATCATCCCGATCTTGAACTGGCCAAGGGCCAACTTAGGCCAGATGTATTGTGCGGCGAGGGCTCACGAGAAGGCCCTCAAGTTGAATCACATACTCATCCAGGTGATTGATCATCTTTCAGACTTTATTTCTTATTACTCTTTATTTTCATGGCTTTTTTTTACTTTGATTTCACTACAGGTCTGGGCCTTTTCCTACCAGATTCTTCCTCATCCGATCTTCAAGACCGATCCGATCCAGGGTGAGCCCCTTTTAGCCATTTGGTGCCGGCCGTTCGGTGGTCTCCTCCAATGGAGAACCGGATATCGAGAGCGTCTTCACCATCTGACCGTCAAGTAGGTATTGAGTTACTCCTTTGAACATTTTTGTCTTTATTTCTGATTTTATCATTACGATCAACAAGTTCTCTTCTTATTATAGACTGAGTCAGATCCTTGGACCATCGTGTTAAATTGGGATGTGGTGGTGACTATGAGGACTGATGTTGATGACCATCGACTAGTCTTAGAGTCTCCCCTCTCTCTCGAGTGATACCTAGGGGATAGTGTCCGATCTTGGTGGACTTCAACCATTGCGGATCGACCTGTGCCTCCTCGCCCTCTTACCGGCATTTTCTGGCCGCACCTAACAATTAGATCTGAGGCGAATCGAGCTACATTCTTTGAAGGTAATGGCATGGCGGCTCCTTCCATTGGTGGCTCTTACTTGGCGCACCTAGGGCGCCTGATTCCTCCTTACCCCTGCACTTCTTTTGACGATACAAAGGATTGGCATCGTCGAAAGGCGGCGAAGATGATGGGTGTGATTTCCTCTGATGACGAGGAGGAGGAATTACGTGGAGGTGGCGGTGACGATGGTCCCGATGATGACCCTGGTCTTGGAGGTGATAACATCGATGGTGGGTACTTCGTTGGTGGTAGCGACCATCCTGTTGGCAGCAAGGGCCATAGAGGTGGCGGTGACGATCATGGCTATATGGGAGGTGATGACTTGGTGAAGGACACGACGGTGGTGGTGACAGTCCTGCTGGCAGCAGGGCCCACAGAGGTGGCAGCTCGAGCTCTTCGAGGGTATGAATCTTTTCTCAACTTGATCTCCTTTGGATTCTTATTATTTTTGTTGTGTATTTATGGCTTTTGTTAAATAGGTTGACGTAGGGAAGCGAGTTCGTACACATCGGTCAGGCTCTGAGGACCAGATGTATCACATCCCTGGCTTTGTGGAGGGCCATTCTACCATGTATCTGGAGACCAATTTTTCACTGATGGCGAGAGTGGGGGAGCGATGGAATTATACCCTACCTTAGAGCACGTATCCTGTGAGCTTTGCTCCTGATGTTACCACTCATGTGAGTCTTATCCTTTGAGGCTTTGACTTTCAATTTCTTTAATTCATATCTTGACTTTGTTTCTCAAATGGCAGGTTCCCCGGGCTGATGCTGAGCTATATGTCTGCAACTACCTATCTGCTCGTGACCTGATCATTGCGCAGAACTGGATGGTTGAGGTAATCCTGTTCAAAATTTTGTGAAAATATGCAGTAGTTATGCATGCATATGAGATGAGTGTGCATGCCCCTTAAATGATTATGTTATGATGCATGTTCTCCATGGCAAGCCTTGATTGCTAACGAGCACCAGGATCTCCTGAATTCCCAGACTACTGTCTAGAGCCTTGAGGGTCATGTGAGAGATCAAGCTTTGAGGATAGAGGACCTGGAGAGATAGCTAGCTTAGGCTTAGGCTTAGAGGGTTATTCATCCGACGATGTCAGGCGGGAGCAGATTTAGGGTGCACCGGGGAACTTCTTCTCAATCGAGTATGCGCCGGGGTAGGTCGGGTAGCAGGGATTTAGAGGTAGACAGTCGCATCACCGGGACCACAGAGGGTGAGGAGGATTCTTCCTAGATTTGGATATTGTTTTTCTTTTTTTTTACCACATCTCGAACCAGACCCTTTTAGATAACTTCGTCTTGTTGAACTTTTTGAAAACTTCAAGCTTATGAAAGGATAAGAGGATTTTGGCCTTTGCGTGCCAGGTCCTCTCATGTGGTGTTTTATTTCATGAATATGCTTGCTCGTTTGTGAATGATTTCATATATGCATGGATGAATGTTATTGCTAATGCATGGTTAATGTGTGTAGGCAACACCGGTCATGAGGGTTTCCTTTAGCTCTTTTCCTGCTTTTCTTTAAATGGCATCCCATAATCAACAGCTTTGAACTTTCCTACGAGGTTCGGCTTACGAGGCCTCTGCTATCTCATGCTCCATCTTATTAATACGGCTTTGTTTAGGGTTGCAGTTTCATTTTTGGGACCCGATCGCCATGTGTTATGGTTTTCTCACCAAGAATATGCCCAATGATCGAGGAGTATCAAGCCATCCTCGAACTACCTTGTCCTCGAGCTTTTCCATTTACGGTCCCATCCTTCCGCTTTGGTGCCGAAGCTGACCTCCCGGGTTTGTGGAACTTGGATTCCGTGACCTCTTTTCTTTCTCACCCGCCATATCCTAGGGGATTTCGAGTTCTTGCTATGCTGGAGTGGTGCATCAGTGCCCCTAGATTTCACATTGCCTGGCTGTATATGGTGGATCTCCATCTGATGTCAGAATTTATCTGCAGAGTTGGTCATGTTACCCCGTTCCGGCTAATGTTCGTTATCAATCCACTTTCTCAGGGAAATTCTCCATCTGCACTAGCACTGGTGGAGAAACTCCTTAGCATGGATACCGCTATCTCTTACCCTGATCTGGTCGATGATCATTTCACGCTTCTCGAGGTAGGCCCGCAATGATCACTGATTTTTTCCCTTTTTTCTGCTTTGCTAAATAATGTTTGTATCAGGTTTTGTTATTGGAGAAGCTTTCTTTGATTGGCGATCCACGGGGAAATCCTACTAACTATTCACCCGTGGCATACAACAGGTGGGGTTTGATCACTCTAGGACATTCTCGGATGGCTGAACAAGACTGGATCTAGGTATTCAGGTCTCCGATGACAAGATCCGTTGGCTTTGCCCTTGGTGGGGGATCACTCACGTTGCTATCTTAATGCATGAAGATGGGATTTTGCTGATGGGCCTGCATCATTCTACGTTCTATTCACCCAGCTGTATCTGTAGGTAGTATGGTAGGCGTCAGAGAATACCAAGCAGCATATGTACTTCCCGGGTTTTCGAGTGGTACCATTCTTGTCCAGATAGGTTACCGGTCTTATGGATTCAGCACACTTGATTTGCTTGTCTAGATTACAGGGCAACCGAGACTACGGAGACTGACAGGTTCTACCGCAGATGGTTAGGAGCGATTAGGTCCCTGACATACCCTGGGCATTATGCTTGGGTGACGTGCGAGTGGTTGAGAGAGGAAGACGGGCTGAGCCCTTATGGTTGTAGATAGAGCCAGTTGGATGAATGAAGCTGTTTTAATAAAAGAAGAAAACTAATCATCTTTTACTTAGGACATACCAGTGTGGTATGAATCTATCGGATTTGTTTGTCTTTTCTTTCCTTACTTACAAATTATTGGACTAATTGTATCGTAAAACGCTTTGTTGTTTACTTGTGATGTTTCAGCCATTGGCGTTCATGCGTTTCCCTGAAAATACACATAAAACATTTTTAGCCAAAAATGATATCTTTATTGATGAAATAAATTGCAGTACAAATATTTTGAGTTATCCGACTCCTGCCATTAGTTATCCCTCTCAAGTTTTCTAACTAATGAATTTACTCCTCACTCTTTGTCCTAAGTTTTGACTGAATCGCCCTTTTCAGGTTTTCAACTCAGCGGACTACCTTATTTTAACGAAGAAAGGCCCTAATTTTTGCTCAACCAATAGAGTATCAGTTGATGGGCTTATATTTTTTTTATTTTGTACTACTTTTTTGGATTTATTTCTTTTCCTAAACGTGGTAGCGTTTAAGCTTGTCTTGATTAATGGGATTGACAAACTCATTACTGTCCATATCCATGATCTTGACTCCTCCTTTGCTTAGCACTTTCTTGACTATAAATGGACCTTCCCAGTTGGGCTTGAATCTCCCTCTGGAATCCACATTTGAGGGTCTCAACTACTTCAGTACCAAATCTCCTGCTTTCAGAGGTTACTTCTGATGCCTAACCTTATTGTTGTATGCTCTAGCCATCCGTTGCTGATACATTTGTAGATGATCTAAGGCTTTGAGGCGACTCTCATCAATCATGTTAAGCTGTTCAAATCTAGCACTTGCCCATTCTGATTCTCCTAACTTGGCTTCCATTGCCATCCTTAAAGATCCCACCTCTGTTTCTACCGGCAAGACTGCTTCCATTCCGTATACGAGTGAGAATGGAGTCTGGTTTATGGGGGTCCAAAGGCTTGTTCTGTAACCCTAAACTGTGAAAGGTAACTTATCTACCCAATCTCGATAAGTGGTCACCATTTTGCTCAAGATCATCTTGATGGAATTGTTGGCTACTTCCACTACCCCATTGGCTTGTGGTTTATACGGTGAAGAGAGGTGATACTCGATACCGTATTTCTCAATGAGCTCTGTTGTTGCCCCTTGAAATTGGACTCTATTATCTAAGAGGATGTGATGGGGGATCCCATACCGAGTGAAGATGTGCTTTTCTATAAACTTGGCCATTTTCTTGGCGATGATATTGGAGTAGGATTCGGCTTCCACCCACTTAGATAAGTAGTCGACTGCCACTATGATGAATCTATGGCCATTACTGGAGGAAGGGCGAATCTCTCCAATTATATCGATCCCCCACATTGAGAATGGCCAAGGAGCAGATAAATTATGGAGATCTGAAGGAGGTAGATGACTAAGGTCCCCATGGATTTGGCATTTGTGGCATTTCTTAACCTCTACAATACAGTCGACAACCATAGTGGTCTAGTAATACCCTTGACATTGGATCTTTTTTGCCAACGCGACCCCGTTCATGTGTGGTCTACAATCACCCGCATGTAGTCATCCCATGACGAGTAGAGCGTGCTTTTCAATCAAGCAACAAAGTAACAAACCCTCTGGAGTGTGTCGAAATAGATCACCCTCCAGAAGTCACAATTGTATGGCTAAGCGGCAAAGAGAAGTATGTTCTGAGTCCGTGACCCCTTCAGGGTAGATCGCATCTCTCAAGAAATGGATAATGTCTAAGTACTAGTAGCCGGAAACAAGATCTGTGCCAATTGTTACTGCATGGTTATAATAAGGCTCCAAGGTGGATTGTAGTATTAATGGCTTGATGGGCTGGGTCTGGGGCCCTTCCCACATAGAGGCTAGAGTAGCTAAGGAATCTGCCATTTGGTTATCTTCCCATAAAACGTGGTGACATACACACTTATCGAACTTAGTAGAGATTATCCATACCGCTTCCAGGTATGGACGTAGTGACTCTTCCTTAATCTCCCAATCTTCGGTTACCTGTCGAATCATTAGAGCTGAATCTCCAATGACTGAGACTTCCTTGGCTTTCACATCCCTCAATGCTTCCAAACTGAATAGGCATGCTTTGTATTCTGCCCCGTTATTTGTGAATGGGAATTCCAAGTGTTTGGACAATGGGATGACTTCATTTTAGGGTGTAATCAAAACCACTCCTACGCCTGCCCCTTTGCGATTCATAGCACCATCGAAATACATGGTCCACTCTCTTTTGACTTCTTCCACCAAAGATAATTGTTCGTCTGGGAACTCTAAGCTTTCCTCATAATCATAGTCTATTGCCTGATTGGCCAAGAATTCTGCCACTGCTCGGCCTTTGATGACTTTTTTCGTGCTATACTCAATGTCGAATTCGAAGAGGAGTAATAACCATCGGGAAAGTTTGTCTGCCAATGTGGGAGACTGGCACAAATACCTCATGGGGTCAACCTTAGCCACTGCCTGAATTCGATAGGATTGGAAGTAATGACGTAGATTCTTAGTTATCCATACCATTGCCGCGCAAATCTTCTCCATGACCATGTAGCGGGTTTCATACTCTAGCAACTTCTTGCTCAAGTAATATATCACGTGCTCCTTCTTGCTATCATCCTCTTGTACCAGCATGGCTCTAATAGAGGACTCTTCAACAGCCAAGTAGAGAATAAGAGGATGTCCTGGAGCAGGAGGCTTCAAGATAGGCGGTTTGATCAAGTATTGCTTGATTCTGTCGAACGTGATTTGACACTAGTAATTCCAAACCACCGGATGTTGTTTACATAGCAACTTAAAGATTGGTTCACAAATGGTGGTTAAGCGAGTGATGAACCTGCTAACATACTGTAGTGATCCCAAGAATGATCGTACTTCTTTCTCTATTATCGGTACTAGCATCTCCCTAATGGCTTAGCTCTTGTCAGGGTCCATTTCTATTCCCCTTTGACTCACTATATACCCCAGTAGCTTTCTTGAGGTAACCCCAAATACACACTTCTTTGGGTTCAGGCATACGTTGTATTTCTTGATCCGAGTAAGAAACTAATCGAGGAATGCAAGTTGTTCTTCGCGAGTGTTGGATTTGACTAACATATCATCTACATACACTTCAACCTCCTTATGGATTAAGTCATGTAGTAGGGTTGTTGCGGCTCTTCGGTAGGTTGCCCCTACGTTTTTCAATCCGAAAGGCATTACTCTGTAACAATAAACCCCCCACTCGGTAATGAAGGTGTTTTTGATCTTGTCATCGATTGCCATGAGGATTTGGTTGTACCCTGAGAAACCTTCCATAAATGAGTACATGGAAGCCCTAGCAGCACTGTCGACCAAGACATCGATATGGGGTAGAGGGAAGTCATCTTTTGGTGCTGCTTTTTTCAGATCTCGGAAGTCCACACATACTCGAACTTTCCTATCCTTCTTTGCAACTGGCACAATGTTGGCAAGCCATGTGGGATACTCTACCACTTCCAGAAAATTGGCTTCTATCTGCTTGGCTACCTCAACTTTTACTTTCTCAGCCCATTCAGGTCACAGCCTTCGTAGCTTTTGTTTGACAGGTTTGATGTGCGGGTCAATCGGAATTCTGTGTTCGGTGATTTCTCTATCGACTCCTGGCATATCTTCGTATGACCAAGCGAACACTACCACGTGTTTTCTAAGTACATTTATTATCTCACGCTCTTCCTTAGGAGTCAGTTCACTCTAAATCATCACCATTTTAGGTGACTCATCCATACCTAAATTGATTTCATACAATGATGTATTAGTTATGCTGAAAACATTATGTAAATGATCATGGAAATGCATGCTGCCATTTGGCGAGACATCACACAAGTACGCAAAGTTCTGATTTATTAAATGAAATGCCTCATAGGCAGAGTTATTGACACAAAAAATATTCGCAATATTAAAGATTACATCTGTAGCGTCATTCTCCTCCACAGGCGGAGGGTCTTCATTTATCACAGAGGCGGGTTCTTTGAGTGTGGGCTCAGCAAGTCTTGCCTCCTCCTCTATAGTGGCAGCGTTGGTGAGGACCTCTGCAACTACGGCTAGCTGTTCCTTGGCTCTCCCATCCTTTTTCTTCATCAAGACTACAAGGGCCTTGGTGATGGCCTCGATGGCTTCTTGGACTTCATCTTTCATGGGTTCAAGTTCGTTTTGAATGAACATCTTGGACTTCCCTTTGGCCTTGACCACTGCAACAACCGCTTCTGGGGTAATAACTTACCCTCTCTCTTCCGCATCAACTTGTTTAGAGCATCCTGAGCCATCCACAAACTCAATGATTGGAGCTAGCATACACTCCTTTGAGAAATCAAATACATCCCTGAAGATCTCAAATCCAGGCACAGACTCTCCATCTACCAATATCGGTTCGCTATCCCCCAGATATTATCTTTCCCCTTCAATGGTACACACACTAACCATGTTGCAAAAGGATGGCCGCTTGTGTTTGTAGATTTTGTGCTTGGGAGTAAACCCAATCTAGCTCTAGGGGTCAGCAAGAGAGGATCAATAGATTTTGTCATTCCCTAGTGATATTTGCCGAGTCCCTTCCCAGGGACAAATCCCTGCTTCTTCATGATCTTCTTCAAGCCTGCTGAGAAATATCGATATCCCATGGGGAGCTTCTTATTCTCTTCTTGTTTGCCAATCATGCCCACCCTTGGACCTTGCTCTACGAAGGCTGCTGCTTCCATCATGGACTCCTCATCTGCCTTTATAGTAACTGGCTTCCCTTGGTAAACTAGTTTTATCTTTTGGTGGAGTGTAGAGGGGACTAAGCCGAGGGCGTGGATCCAAGGTCTTCCAAGTAACAAGGAGTACGAGACTGGTATGTCCAGCACTATGAACTTCACCTCAGATTTTACCTCATTCACCGTCATAGTTGTAGTGAATGATCCAATCACTCCTCGCTTAGAGTTATCATAGGCCCAGATAATTGTATCCAACCTTTCCAGCATAGCTTCATTCAAACCCAGGTGAGGCAGCACCTTTAGTGGGCACAAGTTCAGAGCCAAACCATCATCCACCATGACACAGGGGATGGATCTGTCAAAGATATTAACCCTGATAAAAGGGCCCTGTTGTGATTTCGTTGTTCAGGTAGCAAGTTTGACCAGTCGAAAGTGATGGCCAGACTTTTCCTCAAGGGTATCCCTTCCCCTATTGCTAAGAACATTTCGATCACCAAAGTAGTCAATGTTGCTTCCATCTCCATCAACTTTTGTACCAACCCTCGGTGATGTGCCTCGGAGAAGTGCAAGAGTTACCATATGCTGTATTTGGCTTGAGTGCTCTTAAGCTGGTTGACCAAGGGGTCAACCTCTAGCTCATCTTTATTTACCATGGGGGGTAGACGTGGCTCGGTGTTGTCCCTCTAGTCTCTTCAATCGAGGAGTTCCCAAGCTGAATTGGGTTGTTCCTAAAGATTCTGCCACTGCGGGTCACTCTTAGAACTCCATCTTCTATCACCCTTGTCTTAGTGGGTTTCTGCCATGGATATTGGGGCTACTCATGCTTTCTTTTCAACTGATAGGAGTTCTGGTTGCCAGGGCCCTTACCATACAAAATCTCCTCACCCTCCACAGGATGGGTGCCATCTTTATTTCCCCGCCTTCAGGATTTCAAAACATAGCCATCTAGGTCGATGGGCTTAGCCTGCTGCTTCTTAACTTCTGATTTTTCGACCTCTTCCTTCACACCATCTGTAACATACATGATAAGTGTATAATTATACTTATTATCACATTAATTTTATACAATAAACACTGTAGTTTTAGTCATTTTTATACTTCATATAAAAGATTTCATGTGGTATGTAGTTATTTTTTATGCAAATGCAGATACTAGGTAAATCTTGGGAGTAAAATGAGCTAAAGTGGAATTCTATGAAAAAAGAGTGAAAAAGTTGC
>CATIWQ010243883.1:0-11494 GCA_949673415.1 Euphorbia schlechtendalii | reverse complement strand
TATATTTTTTATTTTTACAAAAAAATGCAGTATTACCAAATTTTGGGTGAAATTGAACAAATTGTTTTCCATGCCAGCAGTTTTGGAAGCTGTGTTTTTAGGCCTCCACATGAAAAACCTCTCCTTGAACTCCTCTCCCTTTTTCAGATTAATTCTTTCACATACGACACCATCGCAAGGTTCATAGACCTCATAGAACCAGACTTGGAAAACCATTGGGAAGTAGGTTATCATGTATGACTGTTTTACTCCTTGCCTCCTCATTGGCGATTTTAGTCCATTCAATGTTGCTTGGTAAGATAGGCTCCCCCAAGCTGCCTTCGTGTAGTTTCTTGAATACACTAAATCAAAAATTTTGAGCGGGATTTTGCTACTCTGTTCATTCCCCATCAGGTAGCAGATTATAAAGTAGATAGTCATCGTCATTTTCAATTTCGACTCAGGTTTTCAGGCTCTGATCGATCAGATTAGGCTACCTCAGAATATTCTCCATCATATTTTTTGTTATACTTCCTTTGTTTCTGGGGAAATACTTGTTGAGGAATTTAGCAGATTCACCGGTCTCTATCATCTTGTAGTCGTCTTCTGCTGTTGTTGGTAGGCCGGAGATCAGAATGAAATACTCCATCCCAAACTATACAGGCTGCCCTCCAAGCTCTATGTACATGCAGTCTTTGATTTTCTGATCAATCTCACGGATCAGTAAATTGTGTAGAAGGTTCTTGTGTGCTTTCATTATGTTCTGTTTGAAGAATTTTCCGAAGATAGAATCATGCATTCTATCAATAATACCATTCGGAGCATTGTCTACAATGTAGTCGATGATGGTTTGGTTGGAGACAACTTTAGCTCCGGTTGTGTATTTTGAGCCCCTTGGTAGGACAAGGCTGTATGGCTGCACATTTTTTGTGTGATTTTTCATTGTTAGACATCATATTTAATGAACAAATATATAAAGTTCATACAACTTACTTACTATGTTCCTGTTTACCAATAAGTTCCCACTTAATACCAGTTAGATACCAGTTTCTTATGTACTTTTCGTCCAAACCATATTTAGATACCAGTTAAATACCACTTTATGAATTTGGTTTCCAAATTCATACCAGTTAAATACCACTTTATGAATTTGGTTTCCAAATTCATACCAGTTAAATACTAGTTTCCTACTTTTAGTTATTTAGATCCTTCAACTCATACCATTTAGATACCAGTTACATACCACTTTCTAAATTCGTTTTCCAACTTCATACTAGTTAAATAACAGTTACTCAATCTTCATACCAGTTATATACCAATTTCCTACATTTAGATAGTCCTAGCTCTCAATAACTAAAACTATATTCTTTATCCCTTTTTTTCAGTTTTTTTTTGTTTATTATATGTAGTTCATACAACTTTGCATACTATGTTCCTGTTTACTAATAAGTTCCCATTTAATACAAGTTAGATACTAGTTTCTTATGTAGTTTCATCCGAACCATATATAATACCAGTTAGATACCACTTTATGAAATTGGTTTCCAAATTCATAACAGTTTATTATTAGAATCCTACTTTTAGTTATTTAGTTCCATCAACTTCATATCATTTAGATACCAGTTACATACCACTTTCTAAATTCGATTTCCATCTTCATACTAGTTAGATACCAGTTACTCACAAATGTCTGAATCAGGTTTGCATCTTCATACCAGTTAGATACCAGTTTCCTACATTTAGCTAGTACTACCTTTCAATAACTAAACTATATTCTTTCTCCTATTTTTTTTTTAGTTTTTGTTTTTTGTTTCATTATGCAATTTCATTCAAACACATTTTTTCTGTGTTTCCAACTCTATACCATTTAGATGCCAGTTACTTACCAGTTTCCTACAATTTAACTGATCTTTCCTTCCACTTAGATCTACATTTAAATTCCTTACATTCAGTTTTTATATCTGGACTCATTTGTTTTCTATTTTTTAAGAACCGGTTTATTATGTGGTTTCATCCGAACCATATTTAATACTAGTTAGATACCACTTTATGAATTTGGTTTGCAAATTCACAACAATTAAATATTAGTTTCCTACTTTTAGTTATTTAGTTCCATCAACTTCATACCATTTGGATAGCTACTCTTAGTTATTTATTTCCATCAACTTCATACCATTTAGATACCAGTTACATTTCCTTTGCCTAAATTCGATTTCCATCTTCATACCAGTTATATAACAGTTTCCTACAATCATTCCACTTAGATCTTTCCTTCCGCTTAGATTTGCAATCATCTTCCTTAGATCTACAATCACATTCCTTAAAATCAATTTCATATATACCAGTTTCTTATTTAGTTTATCTGAACTATATTTAATACCAGTTAGATACCACTTTCTAAAACATATTTAGTTATTAATGACTAATTCATAACAGATTTATCCTACTAGTTAAATACTATTTTCCATTTCTATAGTTTTATCAAACAATGAGCTCACATTTTATGGATTTGTGTGTTTACCTCTTGTAATTTCTGACTTTTTTCCTTTGTTTGGACTTAAGCTTTTTCCTTTCTCATCTTTTTCGATTGTGTTGTCTCTTGTTTCACTTGATCAATTTTCTTGCGTGCCATTTTTCTACCTGTTTGTTTTGTCGGAAAATTCAATATGAACGGAAATTAATCGATAATGACCCATTTTTTAGGTTTCGAAAACTGAAAATACTTACTGAATAACTGTAATGAATCTGCGAAGGAGGTGAAGATTGCTTGAAGACTTGAGAATTGAAATTTCTTGAAGACTTGAGAATTGAAATTGCTTGAAGTTTATCGTTTCTTGAGTTGAATGGCTGTAGAAATTTTGTAAAGAAAGCTAGGTTTTATAGGCAGGAGATTTTCTGAGGGTGGGAGTGGGATCGTAAGTCTTTTTTTGAGAGTGGGAGTGAGAATGAAGGAGGAAAGCGGTTACTGTGTATGGAACGTATAGAAAGCGAAAGGTTTTGGGTAGAACGTATGAATTGAAAGTAAGAATGTTAATTGGGATAAAATAGTTAAGGCCCAAAACTTGGCCTGAAATTGTTCCCAAATTTCGGCCCATTTATATAATTGCCCTTAAAATTAATACAATAAAAAAATTTCTTTTTTTATTTACCATTTGTTTTTTTAATTTACATTTCATTAATATCTACATGAGATAATCTCAAACTAATTAGATCGTTATCTTACTTCTACTAATTAAAATACAACTACCAATTAAAGCGAAACCAATAATTTCTTGCACTCGCACTTCCTCTAAATCTTTAATTGATTATCAAAATTGCACTGGCATATTAGTTATCAAAGATAGAATGAAAAAGTTTGAAATTTAATAATGGTAATATTATCTACAATTAGCTATATTTTAAAGAAACAAAGAAAAATGCAATAATGAAACTGAAATATGATAAAGGTTGGCATACCAGATACAAACACTATATAATTGCAACACATTTATAGTGTGGTAATAGATAACTAGCTAGATATATTATTAATTTTTGTTGTATATTTGTCTATCATATAGGGGATGCAAGTAGTGTTGGACTTTGAGGAAAATACACTAATAATTTAGCTTTTCGGGGTCACTATTCTATTAGTGAAATTCATATTCACCTATATGAATTTGCTATTCACAATTCATGGTCCAATATAAAATTGAAAGAGATATTAAAGAGTAAAAGAAAGAAATTAGTTACTAACTCGTTTCAGAAATTTAACAAAAAATTTAAAAAGGGATCGATAAATTGTGAAAACACATTTTACTCATAAATATACATTTTAATACCTTTTTATTCTGAGCATAGAAAATTTTCCCATATAATTTTGGGCAAATTGTATGATATTGATATTGAAATAGGAAGGTCAGTTAAAGGAATGGATATTACCAAAACAAAGTTAGAAGGATGGAACAAAGTCAAAAAATGAAAGTGAAAAGGAGACAAAGGACAATTGATCGGTGGAGTCTTAGACTAGTGAATGTAATGTTTGTTGAAATTTGGTAAAATTGGGCATGTTGATGTTAATGACTCGTGAAAGTTCATGTGTTGTCAATTTTCATTGTTTGTTGTCTCTTTATGTTTGGAGTTAGATTGGATGAATTTGATGAATTTTGTTAATAATTTAAAGATTTCACTTTCAAGAAAAAAAACAGATATCTTACTTTACACGTAATAATTGCCATATATTTATTTTTATATTATTTTCTAGGACTATGAAGTCTCTTTTTAATATTATCTCCATCAAATACTATTGGTGTGTCTGTTTAAATGAGTCACATACATCAGCTTATAGTAATTCTATAAGACATATATACTAAATATTAGCCAATACAATAGATGTAGAATCAGCTAGTTTCAGGTCTGCTACCAACCAATTGCGTTTTAAGCTCACCTCATAACTAAGATTGCTAACCTGGCAGTCAGGTTGTTAGTTTGGGCATCGAATTTTGGTAGTTAGTTAATCCTTTCTTAGCTTTACTTGTAAGCTACTAGCTAGTCATTACACTATATAAATACACCCACAACTATGCTGTAATTTTTTGAGACCAATAATAAAATATATTTTGTTTAAATTCATAATTTCCGCATGGTATCAGAGCGATGGTGAGGAAAAATAACAAAAGAAAGAAAACTGAAGTAGTAGATCCATTCATGGATGAAGTTGACAAAAGCTTGTACAAAGAAGGAAAAAGTTTTTAGAAGATCAAGCTATTGAAAATCCAAGTATTGTGTTAATCTCAATGCAATTAGCTGGAAGCAACAATTTCTTAACATGGAAGATTTCAATCACACGAGCTCTAACTACTAAATAAATTGGATTACATTGATTAAGATTATGAGATTTCAGCTGGAGAAACTACAGAGCACAAAAAATGAAAAATAAATGGTTTTCTTGTCTCTTCTTGGATCTTGAATACAATTTCAAAGGATCTTGTAGAAGTATTAGCATACTCTAACTCAACTCATGAGTTATGGAAGACAACATAGATTTGGAGATTGTAATGGGCCTTTACTCTACAACATCAAAAGAGATATTAGTATGTTTCAGTAGGAGAACATGTATGTGTTACTCTATTTCAACAAACTTAAAAGATTTTGGGATGAGATGCTACTTCTTAGGCCTTTTCCAAAATGCAAATGCGGAGCTGGCAAACCACGTGATTGCAACACAGTTGGAAGAATTACAGATTAGATAGAACAGGATAAGATGATTCAGTTCTTGATGGGATTTGATGGTACTTACTATCATGTGAGAGATCAAATCTTATCATGGATCCATTGCCAACATTGACAAAGCCTACTCAATTATTAGTAATGAAGTGAAGGCTGAAAGATCACTAGAAATAACCAATTTTAGTACTGAACCAAAGTATGTAGAAAGTGCTGACTACTCAAAAGATAGAGTAAATTCAAAAGATAGAGGGTAGAAGAATCAACAAGGATCATCTCTTTTGTGAGCATTGCAAACAAACAAAACTCATAAAGGATGAATGATTTGAGATCATAGGCTATCCTTACAGGTGAACAATCCCCAAGAACACATAAAATTTACAATAACATAAGCATAATCCTACTTACAAGACTCATGTTAATCACGCAAGCAGTCAAGCAAAGATTTATCAGAACAAAGGATTAAGCATTAGCAGGGAGGATCAAACTAAATGAACCATATGCTGCAAGAATTTTACAAGATGATTAAGGGAAAGGAGGCTGCAAAAACTCCAGTGCATACATATTTTTCAGCTTTTGCTGGATTTTCTAGGTGGGTCCACTATACATCTTAGTTACTTCATCATTTGTAAATTATGTGTCATTATCACTTCTTACTATCTTCACTTTAGCTTCATTTGAGCTTCTATCATCTGTAAAAATACCCTCAATACTGCAAACACCTCTGATTTATGCTTTAAAAAAAATAACCCAAGTTGATATATTGTAATCATCTACCAAAATTAAAAAAAACCTAGCTCCAATCATTGATGGAGTCTTATATGATCCCCATACATCAACATGTGAAATCTGAAAAGATCTATCAAAAGAAACGCAACTTCTATTAAAATGGTTCTTGTGCTACTTGCACAAGGACAAATCTCACACAATCTTGAGGTGCTACTTAATACATTATTATTTACAGGCTGCCAAATGGTACTATTGAAAATGTGTTCTTTGATCCAGATTTTAACTACAATTTATTATAAATTGGACAATTAATTGCTCTATCAAATATTAAAGTGATTTTTCGTGATGGTTATTGTTCATTACAAGATCTATAAACTAAAGATGTCTTTGTTGTGAATTGGCTCATTGATGGACTCTATCAGCTGGATAGTTTATCATTCAACAAACAAGTAATATAAAACGTTTGAAAAGTGCAAAATATTTCTTACTGTACATGTAAATAGTAATAATGAAGAGAACTTTGTTGTTGATCAATGACATTTGAAGCTAGGACATGCATCATTAGATTGTCTAAGTCCCGTAAATAATATTGTATTAAGTAGCACCTCAAGATTGTGTGAGATTTGTCCTTGTGCAAGCAGCATAAGAACCATTTTAATAGAAGTTGCGTTTCTTCGGATAGATCTTTTCAGATTTCGCATGTTGATGTATGGGTATCATATAAGACTCCAACAATGATTGGAGCTAGGTTTTTTTGATTTTGGTGGATGATTATAATATATCAACTTAGGTTATGTTTTTAAAGCATAAATCAGAGGTGTTTGCAGCATTGAGGGTATTTTTACAGATGATAGAAGCTCAAATGAAGCTAAAGTGAAGATAGTAAGAAGTGATAATGAAACATAATTTGCAAATGGTGAAGTAACTAAGATGTTCCATGAAAGAGGCATAATGCATCAAAGAATGTGCATCTACACATCATAGTAAAATCGTGTTGTCGAGAGATAACACAAACATTTGCTTGAGGTTACTAAAGCAATCATGTTGCAATCAGGCTTGTTAAACCAATTATGAGGGTAGGCAGTTATAATGGTAACATCAATTTTCACTATCTTACCAACAAAGGTTCTAGGCTGGAAAAGTCCATATGAAGTATTAATGAAACAAAAACCATGATTACCAAAGATTTCACATTTTTTTATCCTTATGATATTACAAGATTCTTACTTCACTTTAAAAACTAGATTCCAGATCACATAAAAGTGTCTTCCTTGGATTCTCAACAAGGAAAAAAGGATTCAAGTTATTCGATTTGGAGGATAAAAATATTGTTATTACCAGGGATGTGTAGTTTTTTGAAACTGTTTATCCATATACAAGGAAAGTTGGAGAAGAATTTCCAAGTAAAGTTGAAACTAGTATAGTAACTGAAGAAACAATGTTAAATGCCATAATTTTTGAGGAAGAGAGACACAACATATATGGTAGAACATTAAGCAAATCAATGTGGGTCAAGGACTATGTAATGGATAAATTAAAAGGACAACAATTGCAAATTCACCACTCTTTTTAACAAAGATTCAACAGACAAAAGAATAATAAAATTACAAGGAAGCAGCAACAAATGCAAATTGGGTTAATGCAATGAATGATGAATTACTAGCCTTAGAAATTAATGAAATATGAGAACTAACAGAGTTTCTTGTCAACAAGAAAGAAATTTCCTCAAAATGGATTTATAGAATTAAGTATAAAACCAACTGTGAAATTGAAAGATACAATGCCACATTGGTTGCAAAAGGGTTCAATCAAGTTTATTGAATTGATCTCTTCGAGTCCTTCAATCATGTTGCTAAACCAGTCACATATAATTTTTTTTGCAATAGGTGAAACAAGATAATGGAAAATATAACAAATAATGTTTATCTTCATGGATATGTTGATAAAGATTTGTACCTTTTAATCCTCAAGGGTATGAAAAGGCCAAAAAAGGACAAGTTTGCAAGCTCATCAAGTCACTATATGGGCTAAAGAAAACAGGAAGGCAGTGGCATAAGGAGTTTTCAACAAAGCTTCTAGAGCTTGACTTTATCAGACCCAGGAATGATTATTGTTTATTTACAAAAACAATAAGGGAGAGTGTATTCCTAACATTGCTTATATATGTGGATGACATACTGGTTATGGGGTTATCTAACCAATTGGTTGAAGAAGTTAAAAGTTCAATAATTCCTTGTTTACCATCAAGGATTTGGGGAAGCTAGATACTTTCTGGGAATTGAGGTTTGCCAATCAACAAATGGCACCTCCATATCCCAATCTAAGTACATTTCTGAATTAATACATGATGTTGTCCTACAAGATTACACACCAATTTCAAGTCCAATCTCATATGGTGTTAATTTAAATGAAGCAGTAGAAGTTATTAGTGAGAATGAAAAGTGAAGAAGATTAGTGGGGAGGTTATTGTATCTGAATTTTACAAGGTCATATTTGTCTTATTGCACACAACAATTAAGTCAGCATAGGAAGAACCCTTGCCTTCACCAATACAAAGCTGGTCTACACATACTAAAGTATCTCAAGGGCATTGTCAATCTTGGCTTATTCTTCAATAAACACACTGCAACTACATAGTTTTTGTGATGCTAATTGGGAACTTGCATCCATGCAAGGAGATCACTTACAGGCTATTGTCTTTTCTTGGGAACAACTTTGATACCTTAGAAAACTTAGAAACAAGCAATAATTAACAAATCCATTGCAGAGTCAGAGTACAATAGCATGGCAGTTACTTGTTGTGAGCTAAAATGTATAAATTACCTCTTCAATCCAGTAACCCTTCCTATTTCACTAAAGTGCGATAGTCAAGTAATATTTTCTATTGGGAATAATTCAGTATCTCATGACAAAGTCAAGCATGTTGAAGTTGATAGCCACTTAGTCAGAGACATGATAGATTCTGGTTTTTATTACCACTCCATATGTTCAAACTTCGCAGCAACTAGCAAATCTCTTCACCAAAAGCAAGAGCTTCAGCAACATGACATAATTTCTTCAAAAAATGGGACTCATTAAACTCATAGATGTACCATCCGATAGGGGATGTTGAAATGATTCACATACATCAGCTTATAACAATTCTATGTGGCATATATACCAAGTATCAGCCAATACAACAAAATGCAAAATCAACTAGTTTCAGGTCTGCTATCAACCAATCGTGCTTTAACTCATCTCATCACTAAGATTGCCAACCTGATAGTTAAGTTGTTAGTTTGGGTGCCAAATTTAGTTAGTTTGTTATTCCTTTCTTAGCTTCCCTTGTAAGCTACTAGCTAGTCATCACACTATATGAATACAACCACACCTATACTGTTTATTTTATTTTGATAACAATAATAAAAAATATCTTTTCTCAATTCATAATTTCCACAGTGCCCTAAAATTTATTATTTTTCTAAAGCTATAAACATGTTTTTATAATTTGTTTCCCAAAGACACCTTAAACTATGACACTTGTAGTTGCATATATATTTATCTCATGTTTCCAAATTTTAAATCTTTTTAGGTATCTTTTACACCTTTACTTTTATTTTACATTTTTCTTATTATTTTCTTTTACGTGTGACTTTAGATTGTTTTACTCTTTAAATTCCATTTATATTGATGTATTTTAAAAAAAATTCACACATACTTGTACTTGTAGTATAAGTACAATATAAAGTGAGCGATGCACGCTTTATGCAATCCTTATTCTCACATGCTTGCAAGATAATCCCTGCAAGCGCCTATGTGCATACTATTTTCAAGTGTAATCGACATATATGTGCATAGTATAAAGTGTGTGATGTGCGCTTTATACTACGCACATGATGCGAGAAATTATCCCAAGCATAAACGTTATACAAGAATAGTATATGTAAAGTGTTTGATGTGCTCTTTTCACTAGTATTAGTGAGGTAAAAAGGCACTCAGGATTTGCGTTTTATGTTTTCTGCGCCGATGCAGAGAATCCTCGCAATTGCCTACCAGCGCTGCTGAATTTGCGAAACTAAAAGAGGTATGTATTAAGTGCAAGTCCATGCAGATTCTCATGCATTGTAAGAAGCTTTACACTTGGTATAAGTATGGAAAAAATACGGTCATATGGTATGGATCTATTTTGAAGATAACAAGAAGTTATTGTAAAAGTTGGTGATTTGATCTATAAATTCGATTAAGGACAAACATAAAAAAAGGGGAGAAAACGGGTATTTAAAGAGGGTTTTTTCTATACTGCATTATCCTTTGAAATGCCAGTGTTTTCCATTTTATTGTCGTTATGATTGCTGTGAAGATTGGGCTCATGGGCCCGCTCAGGATTTGTTTTAGCCCTCCTTCTATATACAAACTTGCATTTGAGACTTTACTCTATTACGATGATTGGGCTTGACCGATTTCATTGAGCCCAACATTTTAGCAAAATACCCAAGTATTCTAAGGTCTACTCCATCGTCTATGTTGTGGCTTTTCTTACATTCTTGAATGTTCACCGTAAATAAGGTTTATAGGTTTTTATACGGTGATTTTTGTTTCTGATAAGGTTATATTTAATTTACTCCTTATGAATGAGTTTTTTGATGATTAATCGAATTATATTATTCTAGTTTAGCACCGAATGATAACAAAATTTATTATTAGTATTTTACATTCTTATTTTTTTCATTTATAAAAAAATAAATACTACAATTATATTCCACCAATAGAGGATAGTAATAGATTATATTGATCCAGTGTCGAGTAAATGGTTATAAAATTGATCTGACTAGCTCATGCTGGATAACTTATACTCTTACCTGCTGTCGCCTAACTTTTACTTTTAAATTCAACAATCAATAAATAATAAAAACGGTGATATTCGAATTTTTTAATGGACTTCACTCTTATGTCTTCCAGAAATCAGACACTCTTCAAAATAGTAGCATATATGTGGTTTGGAATTACCAACATACTTGGAAGAAGTTGGAAGAGTGATGGCAATATATGCAATGAACAAATTCAAACATTAAAATTATAAATTTGTGGAGTGACTAACAAAGAGGTTAATGAGTAATGATTGATTGAGTAGCAAACCAATATGAAAATTAAAAGAAGTTGGCATTACATGAGATTAATAGAAGGGGATTTTATGTATTTACAATAAAAGGATAAAATATTTTTAAGGCATACCATGTGCCAATTTTTGAAAGCCAACAATTTAAAATTATATTTTTCTTAATACGTTATTAACAATCTTCGTTTATTTTCCATTACCTCTTGACTTCAACATTATGCCATAATTTTGCATCTTCTTCCCCTCCTCCTCTCCACCTTCTCCTCTCCATTGCTCCCACATCTCGACTCCACTGCACATCGCGCCACCGTATCGTTGCTCACCACTGCTCCTCTTACTATCATGTTACTCCTCTATTCGTAGCATCGCGTCTTGCCGTCGCGCCACATCTCCACTTTCCGTTTCACCACATCTCCTCTTATCATCATGCTACTCCTCTAGTCATCATGTCATTGCTTCTATAACCGTCGCGCCACTGCTTAGTAGCTG
>CATIWQ010243882.1:0-15851 GCA_949673415.1 Euphorbia schlechtendalii | reverse complement strand
TTTTCACTCCTTAATTGATTCTTTCTACTCACCATTTTCTTCTCCATTTTTCCCGATCATCTTTTACGAAGTTGTGTGCTTCAAGCAACGGCAACGCATACTGTCTATATTCTTTTCTTCCTCATTTCCCCCATTTCCCCCTCTTTTTAGTTTCAGTATTTTTCCTTCAATTTACAACTTGGATCTGCAATGGCGGAGATCTCTGCTGGTAACGAAGCTATGATTCTTTACGGCGACCTTGACTTGCATATTATCGAGGCCAGAAGGTTACCTAATATGGATATTGTCTCTATGCGTCTCCGTGGCTGCTTCTCTGCTTGTACTCCTCAGTCTAATTCCGCCTCCGCCGCGTCGGCCGCCTCCACTGACGATGACGGCGGCGACAATGATCATGAAAGTCACCACGCCCCGAATATCGTCACCAGTGATCCCTATGTTACGGTGGTCGTTCCTCAGGCAACCTTGGCTCGTACTCGTGTACTGAAGAACGCAAAAAGCCCTAGATGGAATCAGAAGTTTTCAATTGAATTGGCTCACCCGGTAACTGACCTAGAATTTCATGTCAAGGATAACGACCTTTTCGGATCGGAACTTATTGGAACTGTCAAATTTCCGGCTCAAGAAGTTGCCTCCGGTAATCTAATTAGCGGCTGGTTCTCTATTATCGGACCCTCCGGGAAACCTCCGAAGCCGGATACTGCGCTTCATCTGAGGATGAAGTTTACGCCCTGCGACAAGAATCGGTTGTACCGCCATGGAATTGCCGGAGATCCAGAACAACTAGGGGTGAGGAATACTTACTTTCCTTTGAGGAAAGGAAGCAGATTAACAACTTATCAAGATGCTCATGTGCCTGATGGTATGTTGCCTAAGATTGAACTTGATGATGGGAAGTATTATGTGCAACAGAAGTGTTGGGAGGATATTTGTCATGCAATATCAGAAGCTCACCATATGATTTATATTGTGGGTTGGTCTGTTTTCTATAAGATCAAGTTGATTAGAGAACCCTCCAAACCATTGCCGAGGGGTGGGGATTTAACTCTTGGGGAATTGCTCAAGTATAAGTCTGAAGAAGGAGTTAGAGTTTTGTTGCTGATTTGGGATGATAAAACATCTCATGATAAGTTTGGTATTAAGACGGTGAGAATCCTTTTTAACATCTCATTCATTGGATATCTGGTTTTGGTAGCTTTTCTAGGTATTAAAATAAGACCTTCCCAAATTCACAATCACATTTTTTTAATAATTTATTGGTAGCTTTTTCTATATTATTAATATAGTTTGTTCTGTAGCTGGGTAAATGATTTGGAATGTTATTGGTTGCAGGAAGGATTGATGGCGACACATGATGAGGAAACCCGGAAATTTTTCAAGCATTCTTCTGTGCATTGTGTATTGTCGCCTCGCTATGCCAGCAACAAGCTTGGTTTTTTGAAACAGAAGGCAAGCTTTTACTGATTGTGTGATTCATTTTTTTCTTATTATGAATGATTTTGATTGAAAATAACAATATTGATATTAGTTATTGAGTGATCATATTACTTTTCCTGCTTTGACTTGTCTCTTTCATTGGAAAGTTATTTACTGTAATTGAACTAAATTGATATTTTTGGTTTTCTGTTGCTATTCAGATCGTTGGAACTGCATTTACACACCATCAGAAATGTGTTCTGGTGGACACTCAGGCATACGGTAATAACAGGAAGATAACTGCATTTGTAGGAGGTATTGATCTTTGCGACGGACGATATGATACTCCTGAGCATCGACTTTTTCGCGACCTTGATACTGCATTCAAGGGTGATTTCCATAATCCAACTTTCCCTGTAAGTTGTTGACCTGCAAATCATTTGTTTCTCTATCTACATATAGTTCAAATGCATTTGATTCCTTTGCAATTGGTTCATTCATAAATCATAACAATATATCACTTTTATTAGGTTGCTGAATATTAAAGTTATGATACAATCTCTCATTGTTATGTTTATAAGGCCGCACTGAAAGCACCAAGGCAGCCATGGCATGACTTGCATTGCAGAATTGATGGGCCTGCTGCTTATGATGTTCTCATAAACTTTGAGCAAAGATGGAGGAAAGCAACAAGGTGGAAAGAGTTTCTGCAAAAGGAATCCCATTGGAGTGATGATGCATTGATAAAAATAGAACGAATTTCTTGGATACTAAGTCCTGCCTTGGCCACGCAAAATGGTGTCACTGTAGTTCCAGCAGATGATCCTTCGGTTTATGTTTCCAGGGAAGACGACCCTGAGAATTGGCATATCCAGGTAATAGGTCTGGATTTTTTTTGCCAGAAACTGGTACTTTATTATGATTACGGTTTTATAAGAGTACTTTTTTTTTCCTTCCACAGATTTTCCGTTCAATCGACACAGGATCACTCAAAGGATTTCCCAAAAAAGTGAATCAGTGTCAGGCTCAGGTTTGTACAGTTTGTTCTCAATTCTTCCCTTTTTGCTTCTGCTGTCAACTAAAGAGGTGCATTTCATTTTCAGTCTTATCTTACTTCTCTGTGAAACTCTTTTTTCTATCGTAGAACCTCATCTGTGCGAAAAGCCAGGTGATAGACAGGAGCATACAAACTGCTTATATCCAAGCAATCAGATCTGCTCAGCATTACATATACATTGAAAACCAATATTTCCTGGGATCCTCGTATGCCTGGCCATCCTATAAGAATGCAGGTTAAGATTCTTACATTTTGTGACACTAATTTTATTCATTTTTACTCAAATGGCATTTTTTGTCTATAGGATCATGTCTGAATGTTAGTATTAATTAAGACTTGAGAACCCAGATCTTGACCAATTGATTACAGCCTTCTTTTTTTTCATTTTCAATATTTTTCTTCTTGTTGACAAGATGATTATGTTGGTATTCTTATGAACATGAACAGTGGAATTGTTATCTGGTCCAAATGATGGGTTTAGGCATTTTTTCCTTTTGGGAGGAGACATCTCAATCTTTTTTTAATATTAAGATTGATTAACGATAAGTTTGTACTGAAACAGAAATCTCAATTTTTGGGGAAAATTGACTTCATGCTGTTAGATTATTTGTAGGCAGGGTATATCTATACTACTATACATATGGAAAGCATCTTTTTCATTTTCTCATCATTTTGTTTTAGTCCATTTATGTAGTTCTGCTAAATTTGTCTCACCGTTTTGATTGATTCAGTGTTCGGAAAATCTGAATGGACTTGACTTAATGTCAAAAGGGTTTTCATTTTACTGTTTTAGTACAACTCTGGCCTGTTCCTGGCCCCAGAGAATAAAGATTGTTGACTAAAACTATTTAAATTCATATGATGTTCAGGAGCTGATAATCTGATCCCAATGGAGTTGGCATTGAAGATTGCCAGTAAAATAAAAGCCAATGAGAGATTTGCTGTGTATGTTGTGCTGCCAATGTGGCCAGAGGGGGACCCCAAGTCTGAAACCATGCAAGAAATTCTCTTTTGGCAGGTACTTTTATGAACTTGAATAATTTATTTGAAACATCTCTACTTTTCTATAAACAGAACGAGTGCATTTCTTTCCAATTGTACTATTAGCTGCATATTTTTAACATCACTAGACTTCTTCTCTTCAAGGATGGACTTAGGTTCATCAAATAAGGGTGAGAATGGAATTTGTTTCTATTCTCTTAAATTTGAAGAGTAAATTCTTGATTACATGGCCTGTCATAGTTCATTAACTTTTAATTGGTATTGGTCTACACTAAGATTTTTTAGCATGCTCAGCTGCAGTTTTTTTCTGTTATCTTGGTATAACATATTATAAACCAGAAACTTATCATGAGGTCGTCGTAGGGTTGTCCCAGAATGTTGATTTGGTTTGGAATGAAAGTCATGATTTCTTGTGAGCTAGTGGAACATTGCCGTACCTGTATCTCTCACTATTTCCATTTTGCAGAGCCAAACTATGCAAATGATGTATAATATAATTGCACAAGAAATTAAATCAATGAAGCTTGAAGGTTCGCATCCTCGAGATTACCTCAATTTCTATTGCCTTGGTAAAAGAGAAGAACGTCCACAGGATCTTGCAATCACTAATGGTGAAGCGGTATGATTGTCTCCTTTTCTTTTCCTGAATTTTGTTTTCTCTTTATTTTTCTTGATAGTGGAAAAAATTATTTTTATCTGTCCAACTTCGAGTTATACAATCTTTGCCACCTAAATCATATGCCTTAAAAACTTCATGAACCTCTGGGCCCATGTGGTTCAGTATGATAAAATTCAAATTCATTCGTGTATTTTACATTGCTAATATCTTTCTTACTTACAATTTGCTACAAAATAATCAAATGCCACATATTTTTGTTAGGTTTCGGATGCTTATAAATCCCAGCGGTTTATGATTTATGTCCATGCAAAAGGAATGATAGTGGATGACGAGTATGTGATAATTGGATCGGCAAATATTAACCAGAGATCGATGGCTGGTTCAAAAGACACTGAGATTGCAATGGGTGCTTATCAACCCCATTACACTTGGGCGACCAAGAAGAAACATCCACGTGGAGAGGTTAGTTTGACCATGTTTCTATTCTCCACTTTCAGCTTTTCATGAAATATTGATCTGGCTCATGCGCTGTGCAGATATATGGATATAGAATGTCTCTGTGGGCTGAGCATCTTGGCGAGCTTCAAGGAAAGTTATTCACAGGGCCAGAGAGCTTAGAATGTGTACATAGAGTAAACCACATAGCTGAAGACAACTGGAAGAGATATACCGATCCTAATTTCATGCAACTTCAGGGCCATCTTCTGAGATACCCATTGGATGTAGATGCTGATGGGAAGGTGGGTCCACTACCAGGCTACGAGACTTTCCCGGATGCTGGTGGTAAGGTGATTGGAGCTCATTCCCTCAAAGTTCCGGATATCTTAACTACGTAATTGCTCGTGTATTGCAAGTTTGGTTTGGTTTTTTTGCATTGAAGAGTGGTGTGGTGTCGTTGGATAGTTTGATTCTTTTAACATGTGAAGTTTGTTGTACCATTATTATAATACCCCCATTGTTGTGCAAAGTGTAATAAGGATGATATGTGAATATTATCATCACCGTTGGTGTTGTAACTGTGTCAAGGGTTTATCAATTGTAAATATTGGTGAGAGCGTGAGAACTGAACCGAGTTGAACTGAGTTTCTATGTATAAAGTGTCAGCTGACCTGCCAGGTTCAAAGTTCTTGCTTGCTATCAATGGCTTGATGCTTAAATGAGAGTTGCAGAGTTTTTACTTGTGATTACCTTTCGGAACAACTGTTGCCTTCATTTCTCTTGTTACATCTTCTACTGTTTATCCAATCTTTTTCCTTAACCTGTTTTATATTTCTTTAGAAATTAAATATGCTTCTTTTGTTGGTTGTTGTTTGGAAAATGAAATAAAAATACTGCAACAAAAATATATTCCCGAAGATAAATTGAACTTAAACTAAGTGTGTAATTGTATGTTGTAAATATAAGTATGAATTATAGTTCACCAAAAATGTGCTTGTGCATTGCGGGAATACACAATTTACACAGAAATTGATAATCGCAAAGGATAAGGAGAGCACCTTAAATTTTGTTTTCCCAGAAATATGTCCAAGATAGATGAAATTAAAGTATACATTGTAAATAAAAGTCTAATTTACAAGAAAAATGCACTGCAATCTTGAATAAATACACACGTCGAGAGATGATTAGAAAGCAAAAGAATAACAATTTGAAAACCATGAAAAATAAAAAGCACAAGATACTCTACATAATAAATGATCCGTTGTTTATCACTTGTTTTTAAGAATGTAGTATATAATTTTATGACTTATGAAACATATGACTAATGGCCTTTAAATCTAAATCTAACCTTAGCCACAAGAGTCGAACTTTGCATTCCCTACGGTTCCTAATATTTGTCGTTTTAAACTTTTTACTTTGATTCCTAATACTTGTCATTTTAAAATATCAATGCATTTTTTAACAAGATTTTCTTAATTTACCCTTACATTAATTATGAAAGAGATTAAGTGTAAATTAATTTATAAGTTGGTAATTAAGAAGATAGAAAATTTTATTATAAAGTATAAGGGATAAATTAGTTATTTTAATAATACATTAAATACCTTATTAGTTTTGATGAAAAATCTAAAATAACAAATATTAAGAACCAGAAAGAGTAACTATCGATGCCTAAACGGCTAAACCATTTTTTTACGTGAGAAATATAATTTGGATTTCATAAAAGAAGAAATATAATTTCCGGTTTTACGCACGACATGTCGTTTCGTAGATAATTTTTGCCGAATTAGGTTCTGAAAGCCATTACTTGTTATAAAAACGTTGATGCGGGTTCTGTATGGTTCATATTTCAAAAGCCCTAAAATTCGATCTCAGTTCTCATTAACTTCTCTTCGCTTGAGTCATGGTGAGTTAAATTCTCTTCGGCTTTTGCTTTCTTTTAGTAGTTTATGCTTCATCTTTTTCCCGACGTGTAATTGAAACTCGATTTTTGAATAATGACGTTTGATTTGAATGTTTCTCAGGCGGATTCTCCCGGAAAAAGGTAACATCTGGCTCCATGGTTCAGTTCTGTTATCGCATCTCATTTTCGTTTGTATCTGGTCGTCGTTTTTTTTCCCGATTTAACCTATATAGCGTTTGCGTTTACTAAAAAGATAGGGTTTTCAAATTTCTTTGTTTCGTTTATGAAATATATAATTGTAGTCTTCTTTTACGTACAAGTTGTAGCGACATACTCACATTTGTATTGTTGAACATGCTTCATGACCTAATTTTTTATCTGAATTTTTCTTTGCCTATAAGCTGGGATGCACTGAAACTTCGGTGCTTCCCATCCGTTTCGGAAACGGGACCCTAGTAAACCCCTACGAGACTTTTCAGGGCTGTTTCCCGCAATTAAAGAAAGTTGGAATCTCGTTTCCTTGAATTCTGGAAAACATTTCGTAGCAGTTCCTCGTATAGAAAAACCCAATTTTGATTCATTCCTAAAACTAAACTTCCTAAACTTTGAAACTCCAATTCATTTATAATAATAATATCCATATTATATAAAAGAATTGTTTTATCCATTCTATAGACTCACATTATTACGAATTATTCAATACAACACAACTTTCGGACTTCATGAAACTTTATATTATCTTCGATAACCGTATTTACTATTGTTTAATGTTTTAAAATGGCTATTATTCATAGTAGATTTGCTTTATAATCAATGAATTTGTTTTAAATATATGTTATTTTAGTATTTTATATAAGAATGAAATAACGTGTCTGAAATTTTATATTTTTTATATTCATTTTTATTATTTACGCATTTCCCCACAGTTTCCTAGCTTATAATTATTAGAAAGAGCGTTTCCGTTTGTTTCCATGTCCATGTCTGTGCTATGTAGGCTATAATAAATAGGAGGTTCCATGTGATAGGTCTGTTCAGTAATCATTTTGATTTTGATGTTAATAAGCCATGTAGTTTATTTTACTCTTGATTGTCTGGGTGATCGCAAGGTGAAGTTCCTTTTTCTTGTGCTTTCTGGAATTGTGTCAACGTATGTTGGAGTCTTGGAGACAATTGCATCTATACTTTTCTTGAAAACTGGCCTTTTGCATTTCTTTGTCTGTCTCGTAGCCTGTACAATGTTAAAAGTTTAATGCACTGGGCGTATCAGGATTTCACAGCCTCTTTCTCCTTGGAGGGAACAGTCTAGGTCAAGAACCCCCCGTGCTATGTCCAGGTCCAGGTCTAGATCAAGATCTAGATCGTTGTCCATCCCAAGACATCGATCAATGTCGAGAAGTCGTGGCAGGTATCACAAAATTGGCTTTCCATTTGTTTGGCGTTTATTTTTGGATTTGTACTATTATTGTCCTTTATTAACCCTGCTTCTGGCTGTTTAACATTGATGTTGGTGGTGTTCTTCAGATCAAGGTCTAGAAGTCGTGGAAGGTTAGTTACAGTATCTGTACTTTTTCAGCTTTTAGTTTGCTGCTATGATAAATGTTAAATTTGTGCAATTTTTTATTCTCTCTACTGTGGGATTTTGTGCAGGACTGATACTCAGCCAACAAATCCTGGAAACACTCTATATGTCACTGGGCTTTCTACAAGAGTCACAGAAAGGGATCTGGAAGAACATTTCTCTAAGGAAGGAAAGGTTGGGCTTGATAAATTTTAAATTGCACCACACAACAACTGTTGGTTTTGTGCTATTGCTATATTTATATTTCCTTCTATCTACTGTTGAGAGTTATTATCTGGTTACTTTTGATAATGAGATTTTCTGATTGTCAGGTTGCTTCATGCTTTCTTGTCGTGGAACCTAGAACTCGCATTTCTCGTGGCTTTGCATTTATTACAATGGACAGTGTGGAGGATGCTAACCGCTGCGTTAAGTATCTCAACCAGTCAGTTCTTGAGGGCCGATACATAACTGTGGAGAAGGTGACTGATCGAGTTTTTCTTGTCTTACATGCCCCAGTTTTTTATTAGATCTTTGTACTTAACTTTGAGGTTTCTGGTTATACTCAGAAGACATTGCGTCAGCTATGTTGGCCGCGATCAAACAATGATCAGTTCATCTATGTCAACTTAACTCAAACAGCTTGATCCATTGCCAGCTTTAACAGCTTTACAAATGCTTGTGATCAACTAGATCTAGCAACCATAATGTCCAACAACTTAACAATCTCAGCATTCAATTCCAAATCAACTAATCAATGGACATTACCAACTGCATTCAGTCTCAACTCAACTAATCAACGGACATTACCAACATCTTTCTAATCAAGCTTATGGTATTTCATAAGTACCTAGCATTAGTTGAAGAACAGCAGTCATGTTTGCCCAGTCTTCTCCATTTTTTGGGTAGAGTACCTGTCCTCCCTATGTGGACATTCCCAAATCACAATAATCTGTTAGTACATTTTATGGTGTCTGCTTTCGTATGCATTTCTAGATGCTTGACTATCAGTTTGTAGGTATTCTTCTCAGTTCGATGATGTGTGTTCTGATCGGGTTATTTTTTTGTTTTTATCTAGTGATGCGTAGAACTAAAATGACTTGTTTATTTTTCAGTCACGAAGGAAAAGGCCAAGAACTCCGACGCCGGGACATTATCTTGGACTGAAAAGTGATCGGGATTATGGTGAGTTATACTTGAGCATTTCTCATGAAACGGAACTCCTCAATCTTTGGTTTTAGTGTTGGTCCTATATATAATCCAATTATTTTTGCGCTATGGAAGGTCATCGAGGTAGGCATCGTGGTCGTGAGGAGTATTATAGGTCTCCTAGGCGTTCTCCTCCTCCTTACCGTGGAGGTCGTGATTATTCTCCCAGGCGATCTTCTCCCTATGGTGGAAGATATAGGAGGGATAGGTCTAGGTCCCCTTATTCTCCTCCTCCATATCGTGGCTCTAGGTGAGGTTGTCAGTCAGCTATTTTATTTTGGAAAACTATGGTAATGTAATGCAATAATGGAATGTGTCAAAGTGCAAGGCGCAAAATATCTGTGGTTTTTCTTTTGCAGATTGTGTAGTTTTTTTCAAGTATGGCTAACAGTTAGTATATATTAATATTATACTGTTTTGAGGGGAGTGGGCGTCTGCGTTATCTCATTTTCTGTTTTCTGGGTTCCTTGGTTGTTTTTTCAATAGTGGTCATGATTGTATCATACTGTTTGTGGGGGAGTGTTCTCATATTTCTGTTCCTTAGTTTTTTTTTAATGTGGCCATGATTGTCTAGCAAACAATGCATGCATTGTAGAATATTTTGGACTGATCGATTTTTGTGTAATTTGTATGATCAGGTATTGAACACCAACAATTTCTTCTTTTTTTGTGCTATCGAGTGGAAGATCAATCAAGTAGTGCAACAAGTTGATGCTGTTTCAAAGAATATTTCTGTTTGTATTTCGAAGGTTTCGGTTATTAGTGGTTGTAATTTATGATTCAGTGCAAATTGTTGGTGTTATTCACTGTTAGAAGTGGGATTCATTTGCTGTCGTGGCAGTTTACTTCCCAGGGTTTCTCTCTTAAAATTTTTATGACGACAATTATGGCTCGTTTGTTTTGGTTGACGGAATAGATTAAAATGAAATAGAATAGAAAATGTATGTAAAATTATCAATTATGATTCTGACATTGGAGGGAATAGTTTCTTCTAATTTTCATGGAAATTAGAGAATAGTTATTCCTTCAAATGTTTTGGATCTACGTATTATATTTAACGTTTTTGCATTCATTTCTTATTCTATTCCATTCCGCTAATCAAAGGAAACTTTACAATTACCAGTTAGTTTTGTTTACTATTTCTGCATGGAAATTGTAAACAATTGGTATGGGTATGGCATTTTTTAAAGATAAAATAAGAAGATTAATACAATTTGTCTGCTTAGTTTTGGATTCACAAAATTTATGATATTAAGGGAGTGGTAATGTTTGGTATAATCAATTGATATGATTACCTTATGTGCTAAATTTTGTTTTTGCATATTGTTCACTAATTGTTAATAGCTGGGTAGTGTTTGTAACAAATAATTTGTAGTCTGATTTTAATTTTACATGATTTGTATTTACCCATGTTTAACAAAATATTTAGGAATATGCTTCATGATTCTTTCAGCATTGATCATTTTGTGTTCCAATTTCCAAATGTTGCATCAAACAACAACCTGGGTAAAACATTTTTTTAATGTGAAATTTGGTGGGCAAAATGTTGTTTAAAGTTACTACTTACCATCAACCTATATTAATCTTTTGCCCTTTCTTAATTGTAATTCTCAAGTAGATTTTAATTTGAAAGTGTTATAAATATTAACCGGAAGCCCTCAATGGTCAAAAAAAAAAACACCAATTTACATAATGATATTTCATTTCAGTACATTGAATCGATCGAGCAGTGCACTCTATGGGATAAGAAAGGAATATTGATCTGAATTCGATACATGTTAAACACATGTTTTTGGCCTTATTGTTAAACCGATACCAATTTGAAACATGAATGACTAAAAAACAAAAAAGCTAAATCCAATAATAAATTAATAAACAAGTGTTTGTCAAAATAGTATTTCAAAATTATTGAATGTCTAAATTTGTTAGTTAGATATTTTATGTTTATCCTGTCAAAGAACCAATCGCCATTTACATAGAGATTCCATTATAAAATTATTAATAATTGGTATAAAAATTATGATCCACATAATACCGACTTTTTTTCCAATTGAATTCTTGTTGCAAACAAATAACCAATTAATTACAGTTTCTCCAAATTTACTTAGAGACTGCTTCAAGAACTTTAGTTTATTTGACTGGTTGATTTATTAAATAAAAAAAGGATATTTTTTTTTTGATAAAAAATAAAAAAAGGATTAAAAAGGTTACAAATGCCTATTAATTATCTAATTCGATGAGCTTAAACAAGATAGCTCAGGCTGCTTACCCATTCATTGACTTTCTCTCAGTTTGTTATCTTCTATCCCCGTAATATGCTGGTTGCTCAACTCCATGTCCGTACATTTTCTGGTTTTAGGGTTTTACGGGGTGGATCCAATACCACTAGGTTCAACGTTGCTGGTTTGATTCCGATTTCTAATACTGGGTGTTTGTCTCTTCAGTTTGGTCTTAAAAGAAATGTACAATTCAAGATCCATGATGATCGGAAACCCATTCTCGTTTCCTGCAAATCCTCAAGCGGCACCCCTTTTGACGGTGGCCGTTTCACCGACTCCCCTGACAATCAAGATCATGACTTTCTTCAAGCTTCCCTTCTCCTTTCAGGTCTCCTTTTTCCTTCTCAATTAGTTTTTGTAATTTTAAATGCTTATTTTTAGGTTTTAGGGTTAGTTTTAAAAGCTTTTATTTTGAGTTTTGAATTGACCCATCAGTTTAAATCCTAATGAAATAGCAAAAAGTTCAAATCTTTAATGGGATTGCAAAATGTATCTTCAAAAATATCCTTGAGCTTGTTGATATTTGTATTGTTTTCGATATGAAGCAGTTGAGTGGATATCATTGCTTATTGCTTATCCATCCACTCAGTTATATTCATTCTGACCCTTTCTAATTATTCAATTAGTACAGAAACTGCAATTCACCATGGTATGAGGAGGAAAGGTTTTGAAGAAGAAACAAGATGGAAATTACCAGGTAGATGGGATCCTTTTGATGTTAAGACTAGGCAATCGAGGAGCGATTCGAGTTTAGTGGGACACGAGTTTCTTCGTCGCTTTAAGAGTCCTACTATATTTCTTAAGGTTTCTTGTGATGGAGAATTCTTGCTGCCAATTATAGTTGGTATGATATTAATTACTTCAGTCATTGCTTTCTTGTTACCATGTAAGCATGATATTAACTTTAATCTGATCTGATCTTTGACTCAGGGGAGTTTGCCATTGAGAAACTTCTAGATACCTTTCGGTCGGAAAATGATGAAGGGGTAATTTTGTACATCATTCCCATTGTATTTTCTGTTTGTTAAGTTTATCATTGTCTCAATCTGTAAGGTTTTTGGCAGGATTGTCCAGATCAGTTTCAGCTTGTGCGGAATCTAGTGGAAAAACTCGGATACAGAGTATGAAACTGAATTTTTTTCTATTGTAACAATATGCAATTACATTGCAATATGGAAGATACAAGGCAACATTTTTTTCTTGGTTCATTACGCTTCTGTAAAATTTCTCATTTCAGGTGAAAATGGTGAAAATTACTGAGAGAGTGGAAAATACTTACTTTGCAAGAGTGTTTTTAAGCAAGGTGATTTTACAGATGCATTTATCTCTTAAAATGTTATTAAGCATTGGATTTATGAAACGCACTTTTTTATTTTAAATGAAACTCTGCATTCTGCAGCCAGGGGAAAACGAAATTCTAAGTATCGATGCGAGGCCTTCTGATGCCATCAATGTCGCAAATAGATGTGAGGTACTTAAATTAAATCACACTGCAGTTTAGCTTAAGAATTTTACTTGCTAATTTATGGAAGGCCTTTGGTATCTTAGCTACGTGATTGTGCATAGCTTTCTACCTTATGTCATCCGAATTAATAAGATAAAACCTCTTATCTGAAGGATTTGATGGTTACTAGTTTCCCATACTTGAATGCTCTAAGGGTCCTAATCAGTAAATTAACACGTGTTTTTTGAAGAGTGAAAATGACTTATTTTTATTTGTTCCTTGCGAGTATGCTAACGATATCCATAGTGGTCCCTAAAATCTCAAATATTCTATTTGTTTGAAGGGAGAGTAATCAAATAAAATCTCAGGCATACTGCTGACCATCGTTTCTTAGCTAGTTGAATACTTCGTCTTTGCATTGTTTTCGTCTATATATTTGAAATTCAAGATCTTGTAATCTGCATCTGCTTTCTTATGAATGTCTCCCCAACCGTGATGCTGAATTTTTTTGTTGAGGCAGGCTCCAATTCTTGTCAGCAAAGAAATAGTGTTTACAGATGCTATCCGAGTCAGTTATGGAGTTGGAAGAATACGTGATAAGAAGCCTGCTTATGATGTAACTCTTGACAGGTACTCGCCACTCTTTACTTTTTCGATGATTCGATATTATAGTCGTCTTCTTTCTTGTGTTTAAGCACATGCAAAATTCTGTGCAGTGCTGCTGAGGGTCCGGATTTGCTCTCCATGGAGCTTGGTATTCTAAGGAATATGAACTTAGCTATCGAAGATGAAAGATATAATGACGCCGGTACTTGTATAAAAAAGATATTTTCTTATATAATATTGCAATTGTGTTTCATCTAGCATTTGTACTTCGATTTTGAATATCTTGAATTTGTAAATGATTCATGCAGCCATGTTGAGAGACAAACTGATGGAGCTTCGCCAGGCGAGACATGGCGATTAGGGGTTTCATCAGGTAGCATTTATACAATGTTTACAGTTCTATTTTATCTAAGCATTTGCATGCTTTTATTTCGACTTTGGTGTCGTAATGAAGGACTCGTAATGCAGAACTTGTAAATGATTCGGCCATTTGGAGAGACTAATTGAAGGAGCTTCGCCAGAGGAGACTTGACAGAATGTAAAGATGAACTTTCAGGATTTAGTAACGGTACATACAACTAATGAGTTGCTTTAAGGAAACGAGAAACCTGCCTGATATGTAAATTAAAACCCAGTCTTTCCCTACAACCATATAAAAACCATAATTACGATCAAGGACATTGAGGCTAGAATAGATATATAATTCTCAGTTATTGGTGGATGTCAAAGCAAAGAAATAATGGTGGAGATGTTCAAGGTTGGTTCTAGTGATTCTAGTATATATTTGAACCCCGGCTACCTTTTGTGCCTCGTTTTGTAGGCCGTCGCTGGAAATGATACCGTGTAGCTTACCACTTAACTGCAATGGTTTTAACCATGTAATGTAAGGATATTTTGTTGTAATTTAGCAATTTAATATACCTAATAATAATAATAATAATAATAATTTTATCAATGGTGGTAGAATTATGGTTCAAGTGTAAAAATTTTGCCAGACTCATGGGTTTTATTTTGAATGGGTAGAAATATCTCCCAAATTAATTGAAACCTAACATAATAATAATTGAATTGAAGGAATGATTTTGTACCATTTCTTTATTGAATTTGGTATTCTTGGAAGTGTGAACCTGAATTTGGTTATATCAAATAAAATATTCCTTGCATTTATAGAGTTTATTTTTCAAAATTTTAGAAAAAAATGCTTAGAAATAATGAGCATGGTGTTCTTGAAGGACAAGAAACAATCGATAAAATTAAGTCAGCTATTGTTTTCTATAAAAATCAAATTGAAAAGGAGTAGCAAAGAGAATCTTCTAGTCCGTTTCAATTCATTTTCAAAAAACTTCAATCTCAGAAAGGACAGCTCACAAATAAGCAAATCATTGATTCATATATGGAGGAAGTGAAAAAAGATATGTTGAAGAATCTTTGAATAGAAATACATTCTGACATGTTAATCGCAGGATCATCCCATGAAGATGAAGAAGCCAACATAATGGAAGATTCTCAGGACCCATATGCTGAAGAGGCGGAAATTCCCATTGCAGAAATGCTTGAAAATGTTAGGCAAGAAATTCAAAGGAAATTGAAAGGCAAATCCCCATCAAAGGATCAGTAGTTTAAAGACTTAACAAGTCTTTATTGGATATTTTGTTGAATCAAATTCATAATTTTAATAAAATTATGATTTGATTTTTGTAATAGTAATTTTTGTCTTTACTTGTATTTTTCTTTTCCTTATCTTCTTCTGTCTACCATGTATTTTCTTTCCCCTTTTTCTTTTCTTCTCTTGAGGCCATCTGTTTTCTTCTTTTTCCTCTCCTTATCTTTTATTATTGATTTTTGGATAATTTTTCAGTTCCGTTTCTTTTTCCTTTCTATATATATTTGTTTGTTCTTAGTTTAGGGGGGGAGGGGGGGGGGGGGGAATTTCGGAAGAGAAGAATTTTGTACTGTGGATAGCAATATTGTATTTGTAATAATAAACATTAAGCAAGAATTTTCAGATAATATTCATCGTGTTCATAAGTAAGTATTTTATTTAATTTTTGCTTTAATAATTTCAATTAATTTCGTATTAATTATTATATTTGCTTATATTGCTGCTTAATATGGCTAGCTAAATTCATTGTGTTAAATAATATCATGGATACGTAGTATTTTAACATGCTTTATGATCATGTGATAGAAGACTGAATTTATATACTAGTTTTGTTTTTTTAATGTTTTAAATATATATGCCTGGTTATCTATATTTTATGTTTTAGAAGGGTTAGAATTTATAATAGTTAAGATTTAAACTTATGCTTTAGTCAGTTATTGC